>JAXQQM020089823.1:0-35621 GCA_034641835.2 Pinus albicaulis | reverse complement strand
ACCACAGTCAAGATTAGAAAGATGCAACAACAGCTTCTCGTTCAGAGGGAAATTCCAAAGATGAAGTTGGTGTGATATCGACAATCTATGATGATTGGGATATTGACGATGCAATGGAGCCATCAGTAAAACGAGACTAATTGGAAGCCTGCCTGTATATTTTTTTTCAGTACTCTGGTTTTTGGGTTCTCTCAGTTTATATATAAAATGTATTGGTATATATCTTGGTTTTTGTTTTTTAAGCCCAAGAAGAGTTTATTGGGTAGAAGCAATTCAAAACCTTGGAATTTTTTTTTTCCTGCTTCTCTTTTTACCAAGTATTACAAATCAATTCCGAAATGCATATTGTTAGGTGTATCCTGCTAACCTGTTCACCAAGTTTAATACAAATTAATATAACTAGTCCTATATTTTATATAGATCTTGATATTATTTTGAAGGAACATTGATGATGTTTAGTCAAGTTGAACCAAAAATATGGGTGATAATGGATTTGAGAGTGAGATCAGATCTCCCCCACAAACATCAGGTAGGCTATCTTTGCTACCATAAATATGGGAAATCATTAAGTTTGGTGTTGTTAGGGCATATAGAGTCATTCATGGAACAACTTAGCTTTCGTCTGATAGCTTGTTCTTGCTCTGTTAATAAAAAAGTTGAAACAATTTCTTTAAAGTTTGCTAAATTTTGTTTCATTCCCCTTCCTAAAAGTCCAGCTACCAAGAATCTACTGAAGTGGTGGAGGGAATTGAAGGGATCTAAATTCCATTTATAACCTTAGCAGTACTAGTGCATGTTCGAAAAACAAATCTCGAACAATTGCAAATGTGAATGAACACCCAAAAATTGTCAAGGGCGTGAATCCCTATCCATCCCAGAGCCAGTGACAGTCATGGCAGTCTCTCTAATCTGCGCTCCCTTCTTAGGTCTAACATTTAAGTTCCCAATGAACGTAAGGAAAATATTAACACCTTTCAGTGTAATTTCCTAATAAGTATTGTCTTTTAATGCCCTGTTTAAACTAATAATAATTTTTTTTTTCATGATTAGTATATATTAACTAAAAGATAGTTTTTTTTTTCTTTCTCTCTAAAATTTAATTCATTAATATTTAAAAAGCTATTTTTTAATGCAAATATGAATAAACACCAGAGAATAGTCCGGAGGCCAGATCTTTACTTATGAATACTTTACGGAGTTTAGTGAATGAATTCACTAACATGTTTTTTTAATGCTCAATTTGAATAGAATGTTTTTTCCTCTTAGATTAACTAAATACATTTTTAGTTAAATTGTAAGTTTCTATTATTTAAAATATCTTTTTATACCTAAATAAATTAAAATCCCAAAAAAAACTTAAACAAGCCAAAAAAATCTTAAACATTTAAATACTGGAAATTTGCAATTTAAACGAGTCAAACTGACTGGAAATTTGCAATTTAAACTAGTCAAAATTGCTTAAAACTCACTATATAATCTGAGATAAAATTAACTAAAAATAATAAAAGGAATAAGTTTTTTTATTTTTAATACATTTGTCCATTTTAGTGTATGATTTTCAACGTTCGAATCCGTTTTGGAAAGGGTATTTAGTGATTTAAATGATTGAAGCAGTTAACCAAAAGATGCTAATTTTTTTATTTTTTTTTAATGAAACTTAGAATATTGTATCACTAAAATTCCCGCATTCTGGTTACTTTGAAAATTAAATTTATTGAACATAGTTTATTAATTATTATGTCAACATTCTAATAATTTATAAATTTATTTATAATATTAAGAATTTTTAAAATCAGCTTACGATCTTCTAATAATATGTTCTTAATTACAGTCATTTATTTATTTTCTAATCATCTAAAAAATGAATTATATATATACTTACAAATCTTACATGTTATAAATTTTATCTTTTCCAATGACCTAGTGAATATATTAGTGGTATTTTTATTTTTAAAATTCATTAAATCAATTTTTATTGGTTGAATTTTTTCTCTTACAAAATGATGTTGATTTTTAATATGTTGTGATTTTGTTTAATAAAATGGATTATTTATAAATTTTATTGAACTTTATTTCTCCACTTGATAGTTGTAGCTACTACTTTCCTTTCTCCTATATCTTAAGAATTCACATTCTTAAGTAGCAATGCACAATACTTTGTACTCAATTTTAGGGGACAATAGATAGTTATGACTGCTCCAAAATAGAATCCTTAATCATATATGAAATCCATAACCAATGGTTATTTTTTTATCATTTGGATCACCAGCACAAAATATGAATAACATGTCAAATCAACATTCAAATGATTAGTATAACTAATACCAAAGTCAGTAGCTCCATAAAGGTTTCTAATGACTTTCTTCAGCATCTCTTTCATTAGCCTTTGTAGCACACAGTAGCAGAACAATTTACCATAATAAAAAAAATTATTATTTTTACACCAAACTTTAACGATACTATCCTCCTTACTACATCTATTTAATTTATTTGAGAGCTGTCCTCTCTACTCTTCAATTACGATAACATTTTATGACTCCCACGTACAAAGGACGCTATGTATGAATTCATGTCAACTCAATTGTCCGACTGTATCACAGTTAGATTATGGTTTTCGGATTACATGAATGATTGTACCTATGATTAATAAATGATACATGACATGGCATCAAATTATTGGTAAGTTTTCTATGGTTCTACACATATGCGGTTCTATTTAACTTTGGGATTTTAATTAATATGCAAAGGTTATTAACGCGCAAAGGATTACACCGATGATTAATCCCGAGGGTTCGACCCTGTCCCATCACTTGATCACCGGTGAAATCTGGCCCTTGATTTGGAACCTAATCCTACGGTGAGGATTCTTTAGGGTTGGATAATGACTATCCCCCTTGGTAACTGATTTCTCAAATAATTGTTCGCCTTGCCGCTACCTCTGGAGGCGAAACCTATCGTTCTTAGGGTTCCGCCATGCCTGAACCCTTTCCTGCTCTGCTTCAGCTCCGCATAGACAGAAAATGGTGTCCTTCGGTCTGAAAAAATTCTCCGGCATCAGGTATTATTCGATTTCTTCGATTGCTCAGACCTGCACTCTCACGAATATCAATTTTTCCATGAATTTCCGGAAGCTCTGGTTTTAGTTTAACTGGTTCTATTCTTCCCTTGGTTACTTATCTGGTTGGCGTACTCACTAAGTTTCTTATATCTTCCAAATGGACTTGCTTCGGCTCGACTGGTCAGCACCCGGCGTTCTCTCTTGGTTTTCACAGTCGACTCATGGAAGCTCACCCAGGTATGGCATTTTTTAATACTTGCGACGGGTGTGCAATCGTTATTTTCATTCTGCCTTAGGCATAGGGAATTCGTTTTTTCACTCACATACTATTTTTATATCTGACAGGTACCCTTCTGCTCGAACAACCGTTCCAGGGTTTTCTTACGGTATTGCATAGCAAGGCTAATCGATACCCATTCTACAGGTATTTAACCTCTTGCACAGGAGTTCGAATTCCAAACCTCCTCTCCGGAGTTTTCTTCGCCAATGGCGCTGAGATAGGGTCTTTGTTTGTTTGTGTCTTGGATGCAGCCGGAGCTATTCTATGGCATCATACTGTTTGTTCTATGTTCAGTTGAAAATTCGGCCGAGGGTTTTAGTTTTTACGGCTCTTAAACAAAGATTTCTATCTAGGGTTTTCTTTGCGAGAGATTATTCCAAATCTGTAATTTTATGTCGTTTTTGCCTGTAGGGTAACTGGGTACTACATAGTTTCCATCGGGCTTCTTTTTTGACATTACGCTCTGTCATGGCTTCAAGAAATTCTTGGGTGACAATTGCTTTGTGTTATGAGTAAAAATGGAATTATATATATATACATGCAGTTTTCAGAAATCATTCGTTTTCATGTTTGCGAAGTTCTGGTTTACTATGTGAATGTGTATCTGGAGCAGATTCTCTATTATTGTTTACGGCCGTAGGCTATGTATGTTATGGTTCACTTTTCCTATGGTAACCACTGTGCATGCGCGATGTTTCTGAGTAATCAGTTCTTACAAGGGTTTGGTCGACAAATATTGCTTTCATTTACATAGCTGATCTTTGATATTATAGGATTCTTTCTCTGGTTAAATTATTACTGCTATCTCGTTTATCTATTCTGGAAAGATCAATTTTTACTGGCATACTTGTCTGTTTTTGTTTTCAAATTCGTTTAAAAAGATTTCTTCCGAGGGTGACCGGACCACCTATCAGTCCGTGCTTCCATTGGAGAGAGACGACCAACCCAGAAGTCTGTTCTGCAGGCACTACGGGTTAACGGTCTCCCTCGCCCTTCTTTTGACTCTGTGGTGATGTTTTACCTATATCGCACTACTTGGTTTCTAGATAAAAGGATATTATTTCTTTCTATTGCTATATTCACAGTTCTATACAGAATTAACCTCCTACAGGTTTCATTTCAGTTATGCTACATTATACAGTTAACTGTTATAGTCACAGAATCTTTCCAACCTGTCTTCTATACAAGAGTTAACAATTTTAATAAAACAAGAAATAATTACTACTCAATTTCACAATAGTTTAATTATATTTCTTCAGACACAGAAAAGAAAATATAAGCTGCTTATTTCAGTCTACATAATGAACATATGATTCCTCCTTTCTGTTAATCACAACTAATGTATTCTACTCATCTGGATCGAATCCGAGTGATGTAGTTTGTGCCTCCCTTCCACGAGCTGGAGGATTACGTCCTGTAGCTCTCCCCCTAGCTCAAGTCTGGGTCATTGTTAATACAGAAATCCTGGAGGAGAATCTCGGGACAATGCGGTCCACCTCTCCGACTCCAGTGAAAAACAGCAGTCCTGGGGAGTTCACGGGACAATTCGGTCCAGATCTCCAACCCAGAGATTAGTCTGTCCTGGAAAATGTGTTCTCCTTCCAGCCTAACAGAGTTTCTTTGTCCACAGATCCAACCCCAAACTCTCCTTGGAATGCTTTATTTATTCCAGATTTTTTTGGATAACTGTGAAAACTCTTTTTCTAACTAACACCAGATCTTGATTTACTTTTTACCAACCATTTACTTATGAAACCAATTTCACAGTAAATCTTTATTAAAAATAAAATTTGATTTTTGTTCACATATTCTCATTAAAATGACACAGCAATCCTAACTAATCCTTAATTAATAATAAAAACATCTAACTATTTGTTACCACTAAAATGGTGGTTACAGTTTCCCCCCTCTGGGGGAGAACACCGTCCCCGGTGTTCTTATTCTCATGCAGAGAAAAGCTCTAGATAAGCTTCACGGACGAAACTCTCGTCTTCCCAAGTGGCCTCCTCAGGTCCAAAGTGCTTCCATTGCACTTTAACCTGGGCGATGGCTCGTTTTCGGAGCATGATTTCCCTCCGGTCTATTATACTGTGAGGCTCAACCAAAAATTCTCCGTCCGGTTCTACCTGCACACAATGGACTTATGTTACTTATATAAGTCTTTAACATCACATTATCATTTTAACCATTATGCTTATTCACTACCTGAATGTTTTGCTAATGGATTATGTGTCTAGGGTCATGAACATATCGTTTCAATAACGATACATGAAAGACATTATGCACCCGAATGTGGCTAGGAAGCGCTAAGCGATACACCACCGGTCCCACTCTTTCCAATATTTGGAAAGGACCACAGAATCGAGGTGCTAATTTTGCACAAGATGCCCATCTTAATGTGCTTTTCTTTGGTTTAATCCTGACATATACGTGATCTCCAACTTCATACTCACGATATGATCTTTTTTTATCCGCATACACTTTCTACCTGTCTTGTGCTGCCTTCAAATTCTGTCGGATCTTCTTTACCTCTGCTTCCATTTCCGCTAGCATCTCTGGTCCCAACATTAGTTTAGTCTCGGGGCTGCTCCAATTAATGGGGGTTCTGCACTGCCGCCCATATAATGCCTCAAACGGACTCATCCTTAAGGATTCTTGATAACCATTGTTGTACGCAAATTCTATCAAGTGTAGATACTCTTCCCATTTAACGGGTTGCTGCATGACATACATCCTTAACATGTCTTCCAGTATCTGGTTCACTCGCTCGGTTTGACCGTCCGTTTGCGGATGGTATGCAGTACTAAAATGTACTTGCGTCCCTAAACCTGTAAACAGGGCCTTCCAAAAAGCTGATGTGAACTTTACATCTCTATCCGAGATAACAGTCTTAGGAATGCCATGCAGCCTGAAGATCTCACGCATAAATAAGTCTGCTATCTGTACTGTTTTATAAGTGGATTGGACAGGTATAAAATGTGTCGATTTACTTAATCGGTCCACCACTACCATTATAGAGTCATTTCCTCGTTTTGTTTTTGGTAGTCCAGTAATGAAATCTAATGAGATTACCTCCCATTTCCATTCAGGGATAGGTATGGGCTGCATTAATCCAGCAGGATGCCTATGCTCCACCTTCACTTGTTGGCACTCTAAACACTTACTCAGATAATTCGCTATATCTTTTCTCATGCCTGACCAACAGTAATCCTTTCGAATGGCTGTCAGCATCTTTTGATACCCTGGGTGTCCCGCATAGTTGCTTCTATGATATTCATCTAGTATCATGGTTTTTAATTCCATTCGGTTTGGGATAACTATCCTCTTCTTGAAAACCAGCAACCCATCCTGGTTGATCTCATAATCTCCCTGTCCACCTTGGCCTTCAGGTGCTTGTGTTTGCTGCCACAAATATTTATATTCAGGATCCTGGTCTGCTTCCATTCTGATTTGATCCAGAAATCTGGTCTCAATTTGATTAACATATAACTCATAAACGCCGTGCAGTTTTCTGCTCAATGCATCTGCTACCCTGTTCTCTTTACCTTTTACATGCTGCAGATCTATATCAAACTCGCTCAGGAAAGCATTCCATCTTGCTTGTCGGGAGTTTAAATCAGCTTGTTTAAAGTAGTTGGTTAAACTACTATGATCAGTCTTTAATACAAATCTCTTTCCAAGTAGATAGTGTCTCCATACTCGGAGAGCGTGCACAACTGCGGTCAGCTCTAAATCGTAATCTGAATATCGCTGCTCATGATCTTTTAGCTTGCGAGATTCATACGCTATCACCTTTCCCTCTTGTGTTAATACAGCTCCAACTCCCTCCTTGCAGGCATCTGTACAAACCTCAAATTCCTTATCCGGGTCTGCCACACTTAACACAGGTGCTGTTGTCAATAACTGCTTCAATCTCTCAAGACTATCCTGACATTATTTTGTCCATCTAAAAATCTTTCCCTTTCTTTGTAGGGAAGTAATGGGAAAGGCTATCTTTGAAAACCCCTTTATAAATCGCCGGTAATAGCCAGCGAGACCCATAAAAGATCGTATATCTGCCACATTTTGTGGCACCTTCCATTCCATAATGGTCTTGATTTTCTCTGGGTCTACTGCTATTCCTTTTTTAGATATTACGTGTCCAAGATTCTGTATTTCTTCTTTGAAGAAGTCGCATTTACTGAATTTTGCATATAGCCAGTGCTTCCTTAACAATTCCAGTACCATTCGCAAATGCTCCCTGTGTTCCTCCGCATTCTTTGAATAAATCAGTATGTCATCAATGAATATTAGCACGAAGTTGTCCAAGTAAGGGTGAAAAACACTATGCATCAGTCTCATAAAAGTGGCTGGTGCATTAGTTAACCCAAAAGGTAATACCACGAATTCATAGTGGCCGTACCTTGTGCGAAAAGCAGTTTTGTGTATATCTTCATCCTTAATTCTGATCTGATGATAACCAGACCGCAAATCAATCTTTGAGAACACAGTAGCTCCCCTTACCTGGTCAAACAGGTCATCAATACGGGGTAGGGGATACCTGTTCTTAATTGTCAGCTTATTTAACTGTCGATAATCCATGCACATGCGCATGGTTCCATCCTTCTTCCTAACGAACAATACAGGTGCTCCCCAAGGTGACACACTGGGTCATATGTATCCCTTATCCAATAATTCCTGAAGCTGCATTTTCAGCTCGGTCAGCTCTGGCACACTCATACGGTAGGGGGTTCGCGAGATTGGTGATGCTCCTGGCAGCAATTCTATTGTAAAATCAACTTCTCTTTTTGGTGGTAATCCTGGCACTTCTTCAGGAAATACATCCTTAAATTCCTATATTACAGGTATATTTTCTAATGCAACAGTTTTATTCTTAGGTTCAGATAGTCCAACTTGTATAACGTACAGTTGGCATCCCTTCCTTATGCATCTCCCCATTTGGGAAGCTGTAATTGGGCGCAGATGTACAGGCTTCCTTACACCTTGAATCTCTTGGCGAATACCATTATGATCCCTGTAATAAACTATCTTCTCCTTACAGTCTATAAGAGTCCAGTGCTTCTCCAACCAATCCATACCCAACAGTACATCATAAGATCCCAAAGGCAGAATATTTAAGTCCACTACTAACTGCTGTCCACCGATCTGCAGTGCACAGTCTGGTATTTTGGCACCAACTCTTCTTTTAGCCCCTGTAGCTAACTGGACCAACCATGTCTTTTTAAACTTTTGACTTGGCAATTTACAGATTTCTACTAATTTAGGACTTATATAACTTAAACTGGCCCCCAGATCTACCAAAATAGAAACAGTTTGGGATAACAAATTACCTTCCAGTTCTATCATGGTAGGCTGAAAATCGGCTTGCCGGTCCTCCAATGCTGCGTTAATTCTGGGTATGTTTCGAGCAACATCTCCCACAGTAGAGGCTTCTTGCAAATTATTTACTGCCTCGGTTTTACCCCGCTGTGGGAAATCTCGGTAGTAGTGCGCTGCCCCGCAGCCCCAACACTGCAGAGGTGGCCTCTGGTTTTGTGGCTGTTCAGGTTTACTTGAAGCTTCCACCATTTTGTCTTCCCCAGGCCATCTAATCCGCTGATGGTTCCTACCGAATTTCTTGTTGATTGAGGTTCTGGCGGTACTTCTGAAATTGCTAGTTTTGCCTTTCTTGAATCCAGCATTGTTTCTGTTATCCTTCCTTGTTTTCCATCCTTTTCCTTGGTCTATCTTGTTTTTTGCTTGCTGATAACACAGCCTTGCCTTTCTAATAGCCTCATCCATTGTCTTAGGATTTTCAAACTTGATACGCTCTTTCATGTGGACAGGTAAACTGCTCAGAAATATTTGAACTTTGGCTTTCTCCTCTCTTAAATATGGTACATAGCACAGTAATGATGTAAACTTGGTGATGAACTCATCCATGGTCAGTTGTCCTAGCCTTAATTCATGGAATTCTCGAGCCTTTTCATCATAAAAGCGCTCAGTCAAATACTTGTCCTTGAAGTACTGTTGAAACTTTTCCCATGTCACATCTTGATCCTCTATTCCCCGCACGTTCTTCACTTCTTCCCACCACAAGGTGGCTTTGTCTTTTAGTTGGTAAATGGCTAGCTGTGCTTTAAGACCACTGTCATAATCATACACCTGGAAATATTTGTTCATATTAATCAACCATGCCTCTGCCACTTCCTCTTTTTCGCCATCGAACGTAGGTGGCTTTATCTTTCTGAATTCTCCGTGTAGCTCCACCTTTTGCTTTTTGCTTGTCTTCCGTTCGGTTTCATTCTCAGATTCAGCCTCGTTAAAATTTCTGTTTGGATGACTTCGCTGTGACACACTTCTTTCGTTTTGGCTTATATTTTTTTCATCTGTTTGCTGCTCATTCCCTTCCTGGTATTCTCGGCCAGCACTGGGCTTCTCAATCCTTTGGTTTTGTTTTTCGGAAAGACTTTTTAAGATCCTCTCCTGATCCTGCATCATCCTAGCATTTTCCCTTCGCACTCTCTCCATTTCTTCCTGTAACTGTTGCACTGTGTGCAACAAAATGCGAGTCTACTGTTGCTTCTCTTCAATCAGTCTATTAGACCGCTGATGTTGCTCTATCCCCAGCTGAACCCACATTTCGGGATTTCCCTCTGGTGGAGGTTGAATTTCTCCGACATTTCGCTGTTGCTGTCGTAAAGGTGTCTGTCTTGTTTTTCGTTCCATTTATTTATCTAACTATGCAATACATACATACAGTTGTAACGTCAGTTGGCCCAATAGAGTCCCATCCTTGTAACAGGCTTTGATACCACTTGTAACACACACAACATAGAACAATTTACCATATAAAAAAAATTTATTTTTTTTACACCAAAATTTAACCACTACTATCCTCCTTACTAAATCTATTTAATTTATTCGAGAGATGTCCTCTATACTCTTCAATTACGATAACATTTTATGACTCCCACGTACAAAGGACGCTATGTATGAATTCATGTCAACTCAATTGTCCGACTGTATCACAGTTAGATTATGGTTTTCGGATTACATGAATGATTGTACCTATGATTAATAAATGATACATGACACGGCATCAAATTATTGGTAAGTTTTCTATGGTTCTACACATATGCGGTTCTATTTAACTTTGGCATTTTAATTAATATGCAAAGGTTATTAACGCGCAAAGGATTACACCGATGATTAATCCCGAGGGTTCGACCCTGTCCCATCGCTTGATCACCGATGAAATCTGGCCCTTGATTTGAAACCGAATCCTACGGTGAGAATTCTTTAGGGTTGGATAATGACTATCCCCCTTGGTAACTGATTTCTCAAATCATTGTTCGCCTTGCTGCTGCCTCTGGAGGCGAAACCTGTCGTTCTTCGGGTTCCGCCATGCCTGAACCATTTCCTGCTCTGCTTCAGCTCCACAGAGACAGAAAATGGTGTCCTTCGGTGTGAAAAAATTCTCTGGCGTCAGGTATTATTCGATTTCTTCGATTGCTCAAACCTGCACTCTCACGAATATCAATTTTGCCATGAATTTCCGGAAGCTCTGGTTTTAGTTTAACTGGTTCTATTGTTCCCTTGGTTACTTATCTGGTTGGCGTACTCACTAAGTTTCTTATATCTTCCAAATGGACTTGCTTCGGCTCGACTGGTCAGCACCCGGCGTTCTCTCTTGGCTTTCACAGTCGAGTCATGGAAGCTCACCCAGGTATGGCATTGTTTAATACTTGCGACGGGTCTGCAATCGTTATTTTCGTTCTGCCTCAAGCATAGGGAATTAGTTTTTTCACTCACATACTATTTGTATATCTGACAGGTACCCTTTTGCTCGAACAATCGTTCCAGGGTTTTCTTACGGTACTGCATAGCAAGGCTAATCGATACCCATTCTACAGGTATTTAACCTCTTGCACAGGAGTTCGAATTTCGAACCTCCTCTCCGGAGTTTTCTTCGCCAATGGCGCTGAGATAGGTCCTTGTTTGTTTGTGTCTTGGATGCAGCCGGAGCTATTCTATGGCATCATACTGTTTGTTCTATGTTCAGTTGAAAATTCGGCCGAGGGTTTTTTTTTTTACGGCTCTTAAACAAAGATTTCTATCTAGGGTTTTCTTTGCGAGAGATTATTCCAAATCTATAATTTTATGTCGTTTTTGCCCGTAGGGTAACTGGGTACTACACAGTTTCCATCAGGCTTCTTTTTTGACATTACGCTCTGTCATGGCTTCAAGAAATTCTTGGGTGACAATTGCTTTGGGTTATGAGTAAAAATGGAATTATATATATATACATGCAGTTTTCAGAAATCATTCGTTTTCATGTTTGCGAAGTTCTGGTTTACTATGTGAATGTGTATCTGGAGCAGATTCTCTATTATTGTTTACGGCCGTAGGCTATGTATGTTATGGTTCACTTTTCCTATGGTAACCACTGTGCATGCGCGATGTTTCTGAGTAATTGGTTCTTACAAGGGTTTGGTTGACAAATATTGCTTTCATTTACATAGTTGCTCTTTGATATTACAGGATTCTTTCTCTGGTTAAATTATTACTGCTATCTCATTTATCTATTCTGGAAAGATAAGTTTTTACTGGAATACTTGTCTGTTTTCGTTTTCTAATTCGTTTAAAAAGATTTCTTCCGAGGGTGACCGGACCACCTATCATTTCGTGCTTCCATTGGAGAGAAACGACCAACCCAGAAGTCTGTTCTGCAGGCACTACGGGTTAACGGTCTCCCTCGCCCTTCTTTTGACTCTGTGGTGATGTTTTACCTATACCGCACTACTTGGTTTCTAGATAAAAGGATATTATTTCTTTCTATTGCTATATTCACAGTTCTATACAGAATTAACCTCCTACAGGTTTCATTTCAGTTTTTCTACATTATACAGTTAACTGCTATAGTCACAGAATCTTTCCAACCTGTCTTCTATACAAGAGTTAACAGTTTTAATAGAACAAGAAATAATTACTACTCAATTTCACAATAGTTTAATTATCTTTCTTCAGACACAGAAAAGAAAATATAAGCTGCTTATTTCAGTCTACATAATGAACATATGATTCTTCCTTTCTGTTAATCACAACTAATGTATTCTACTCATCTGGCTCAAATCCGAGTGATGTAGTTTGTGCCTCCCTTCCACGAGCTGGGCGATTACGTCCTGCAGCTCTCCCCCGAGCTCAAGTCTGGGTCATTGTTAATACAGAAATTCTGGAGGAGAATCTCGGGACAATCCGGTCCACCTCTCCGACTCCAGTGAAAAACAGCAGTCCTGGTGAGTTCACGGGACAATCCGGTCCAGATCTCCAACCCAGAGATTAGTCTGTCCTGGAAAATGTGTTCTCCTTCCAGCCTAACAGAGTTTCTTTGTCCACAGATCCAACCCCAAACTCTCCTTGGAATGCTTTATTTATTCCAGAGTTTTTGGATAACTGTGAAAATTGTTTTTCTAACTAACACCAGATCTTGATTTACTTTTTACCAACCATTTAATTATGAAACCAATTTCACAGTAAATATTTATTAAAAATAAAATTTGATTTTTGTTCACATATTCTCATTAAAATGACACAGCAATCCTAACTAATCCTTAATTAATAATAAAAACATCTAACTATTTGTTTCCACTAAAATGGTGGTTACGACCTTGATGTGACTTAGTATGAATTTATTATGTTGAATTAGTATGCAATATTAGGTTTGATTGTGTTAAGTAATTTCAATTTCCACCTTTTTTCCATACAAAGTACCATTTACTTTTTTTCTATTATCATTAATGTAAAGCTTGAGAGTGAAATTAAGTTCCCTCCACACACATCAGGTAGGTTGTCATGGCTACCATAAATGTGGGCAATCATTGATTTTGGTGTTGTTTGGGCATATAGAGTCATTCATGGAACAACTCAGGTTTTGTCTGATAACTTGTTCTTGCTCTATTAATAAAAAAGTTGAACCAGTTTCTTTAAATTTTGCTAAATTTCATTTCTTTTCATTTTTTTAGGCTTGTTTATGTTAAATGATTATGATATATTTTGAATATATCTAAATCAAGGCTTGATTTCCTACAAATGAGTTCCTTCGAATTTGTTTGTTTATCAATATGATAATTTTAATAATTTACCATGATATAATTTTTGGTGAATTTCCTATTTGGAAGACCAATTTGATGCCAATTATTTTTAGGCAGAGCTTGTACATGCACAAGAAGTAAAGAAGAAGCTTCAAATTCATGTGAGATTATTTCCTCTATACTACTCTTTCCTGTGTTACTGCTTTACAATGTTTCCTTTGCAACATATGATACAATTGCTAATTATTTATTATTTTTTAATATAACATTAAAGAACACCTTTTTCCATATACTAAATTACCCTTAACACAATAAAAAAATATATAAATAAACTATAAAATTTAATATTTACTATTATTTGGTTATAAAGACTTAAAAATACACATACTACATAAACAAAGGTCATTTCTCGTTAAGAAGTATTGAAAAGGAATATATACTTGTTTTTGTTTTGCGTGCTCTCTTTCCAAAGGACTAAATGGGGGCAACGAGAACACAACGATGAATATGGTGGCATCGATGTTGATAGCCAACTAAAGCATCTATGTGAGGAAAAACAATCGTAATGTACGTATGTTTTTGTTTTGCATGCTCTCTTTACAAAGGAGTAAAAGAGGGCAACGAGAACATAGCCATGAATATGGTGGCATCGATGTTGATAGCCAAATAAAGCATCTATGTGAAGGAAAAACAATCAGAATGTATGTATTTTTTTATGGTAATTATTTGTTTTGTACAAGAAAAGGGGAACAAGAACATAGCCCTGAATATGCTGAAATATATCTTGAATTCCAAATAGAGCATCTATGTAAAGGTAAAATAGAAATAACCTCATTACATGTATGTATGTTTATACTATATTCTTTTTTAATTTTTAATTAGAATTAGGTTTTATTAGGATTTAGTTTTTTTTTTATGGTGAGGAGTGAAGGATGGGAGAAAATTATCATGTATTTAGATTAGAATAGAACTCATACAATTATGGTTATGACATCATAAAACTGGTTTAAGTTTTACTAAGCTTCACACAATTTTAGTGACAACATTATATAATTGGATAAGTAATTATTTTATTCAAAATTATAACTAATTCACTATAAATTTAATCTACTAAAATAAATAAATATATTATAATATTATGTTGTATTAAAAAGAAATATATTTACCTGTAATAATACTATAATAATATATGTATGTTAGATATAAAAGGTTATGGATTATTATTTTAATTATGTATATGAGAGGTGACTAATACATACACTTATAAAGGGGGGGAGAGATTTCGTTGTGTGTGTGAGAGAGATATGGGAATTAAGAGAAAGAGAAAAATAGAGACCGAGAGAAATGAAGAAATAGGTAAATAAGGAGAGAGATAGAAAGAGGGATAGTGGTATGGGAGCGATAGAAAGGGGTTGAGAGACGGGATGATTATGTAGAGAGAGTGAGAGAAAGAGATGGAGAAGGAAGAGAGAGAAAGAGGGAGAGATATGGGGGTGGATAAGAGAGAGAAAGATATAGGAGGAGGAAGGGAGATAATGAGGGAGAGAAATGTGGGCAGGGGGAGAGAGAGGCGGCGAGAGAGAGAGGGTGATATGAGGAAATAGGGAGATGGGGAGATAGGTAAAACAAGGGAGTCATAGGTATAGAGAGAAAGAAAGGAAGGGGTAGGAAAAGGGGTAGAGGTAGGAGGGAAGCAAGGGAGGAGGAAGAGAGAGAAAGGGATATGGAAAGAGGGAGAGAGGTAATGAGGATTTTACAGGTAGAGGGAGGGGTCTTATCAAAGGGGAGAGGAGTATAGGAGAGAAATATAGAAATGGAAAAATATAAGGATAAGAATAGAGAAAAGGATGAATAGGGGTGAATGATGTCAGAGAAAGAGAGAGATGGAGGAAGGGAAGGGAGAGAGAGAGAGAGAGATAAATGGATAGGGAAATGGTGAGAGAATGCAGGGAAACACAGGGAGAGAAACACAGATAAATGGATATGGAATGATAGAGAGAGCGGGTGTTACAAATGGCTGGAGAGCGTTATGATGAAAATATAGTATTGTGTGATACATTTTAGTAATCATAAGGCATATTTATACAATCAAATTTGAAGGGAGACATTTTTGCCTCCATAGCTATAAATATGAGAAATACCTAGTCTATATCCAAATTATAATTACATACAAAATCCCAAAGGATTATTCAACATTTCCCCCCTTTATCTGAAGGGACATCTCACATGCAAAGTAAAGATCTAAATATTTCAAACTTTGCATGCCTGAATGCTTTGGTAAATATATCTGTAATTTGTTCTGAAGTTGGACAATGTGTCAGATGAATTATTTTTGCCTCTACATGATGTACAATCAAATGACACTTGGTGTTGATATGCTTTATTCTATCATAAAACCTTGGATTCTTGGCCAATTGAATTGCAGAAGAATTGTCCACAAGCAGAGGTGTCGAATCCTTTTGTTTCTCTTGCAAATATTCAAGAATTTTGTGAAGCCAAATGATTTATTTTGTAGCTTCAGCTGTTGCAACATATTCAGTTTTGGTGGTAGAATCAATAGGAAAAAATTTCTTGCATGATCTCCAACTGATGGTTTTTGATCCAAGATTCATCAAAATAAGAATATGAATAACTAACAAGATGAAAGTATAAAATTTTGGAATCTTCGATGTCATATGTTTGGGTTCCTTTTAATTATTTAAGATTTTTTTTTCTACTACGCAATGCACGTCACAAGGTTGATGTATAAATCTGGCAGGTATTCGAACAACAAAGGTTATATCAGGATGAGTAGGAGATAGATAAATCAAACTTGCAATAAGTTTTATTTACTTTGTCAGATATTCAAATGGTTTTCCTTCTTCTAAAGTGAGTTTCAAAGTTCATTCCATTGGAGTAGAAACATGATTACAATCCATCATACAATATTTGTTCAATAACTTTCCGACATATTTCCTTTGAGAGATAAAAATATATTAAGGTTTTTGATAAACTTCAATTCCAAGATAATAATGAAGTAAACCTAAATATGTCATATCAAAAAAATTATTGCAATTCCTTATTAATAGATGATATATTTTCATCATTTTTCCCTGTAATAATTAGATCATCAACAAAGATAACTAGATATACAACTGATCTTCAAACATTCTTAACAAAAAGAGTTGCATCATCTAGGTCAAAATGCTTATAATTCAGCTTAAGGAGATGTTTAGTTAGTTTCTCATACCATGCACATGGTGCTTGTTTCAAGCCATACAAAGAATTTATTAATTTGCATATATTTTGTTCTTTCCCATGGACAGAAAAACCTTCTCATTCAAACATGTAAACATCTTAATTTAAAACTCCATTTAAAAAAGAAATTTTAGCATCTATATGATGAATTTTCCATCCTTTCTGAGCGGCAATAAAAAACAAAGTTCTAATAGCGCCCCATTTAGCCATAGGAGAAAATGTCTATGTATAGTGAACACCCTCTTTCTGTGAATATCCCTTTCTTACAAGTCTTTCCTTGTCCTTATCAAGTAAACCATCAACTTTATAGTTATTTTTATCAACCCATTTTAAACCAATAGTTTTGAAGCCAACATGATGATCCAGTAGCCTCCAAGTGCCATTTTTTATGAGGGAATCATATTCCATTTTCATTGCATCCTTCCACTTATCATAACTAGTAGATTATTCCAAAAAATTAGGTTCACAATCAAGAGAAAAAATATATTCACAATCATGAGAATAATTACCCGAAGAACTCCCTCTCTCAAACTCATCATATTTCCTCGGGGATGTTATAATACTAGTTGATATTGGTAGAGGTTGTGAAGGAATTTTCTCAGCTTGTGAAACAAAATATTCATTACTTTATGTCCTACTCTCTATCCTTGTTGTCTCTCTCCCTACTATCCCTAAATAAATACTTTTATCATCTAGTTTCTCTTCACTAGCATAATTACTATCATCATTGAGAGGAAAATTTAAACGAAAATCTACAGATTGATCTAAAATGGGAATCCCCCCTTCAGGATGTGGAAGAATATTATCAAATTCATAATAAAATTTCTTAGGCACAAACTTCTCTAAATGATTAGGTTTCATATCAAGAGTGGGTATATCTTTATAAAATTCAATAAAAACTACATCTCTTTCCAAAATAATCTTCTTATTCTCTTCATCACACAATTTGCATGCCTTAGAAGTCATAGAATATCCTAAAAATATACATTTTACGCTTATTTCACTCAACTTATTTTGTTGTTGTTTAGGAATCACAACATAACATTTAGAACCAAAAGAATTTAAATGTTGAATAACAGGAAGATGATTATACCACATCTCATATGGAGTTTTATTTTTTATGATAGAGGAAGGTCATAGTTTTCTAATATAAGCTATCCTTAACACTACTTCTCCCCAAAACATCAATTTTACATGATTCAAAGACATCATCAATGTAACCATATTAAGCAGTGTTCTATTCATTTGTTCTGCGATGCCATTTGTTTATGGATTATAAGGTATCGTGGTTTCATGTTTGATGGCATTCTCTTGGAAATATTTTTCAAAAACATGTGAATTATATTCTCCACCTTTAACATTTCTTATAGTACCTATATTAAGTTTAGCTTCATTTGTAATCAAGAGATGAAATTTTTTAAACACATCAAAAAGTTATGATTTTTCTTTAAGAAGATAGACCCAACACATCCTTGAATAATCATCAATAAAAGTAAATATATATTTATTTTCATTAGTGGTCTCAATATGCATAATTCCACACAAATATAAGTCTATGAGACTTAATTTCCTTGAGGCTCTAGATGTAGAACTTTGGAAAAGGTTGTTTTTGATGCTTCTCTAAGATACAAGCATTACAGAGACTCAATTTTATTGGAAATTTTCGAAGTTCCTTAATCCCATGTTGTCTCATAATTATAATAATTTCATAATTAATATGACCAAAACAAGCATTCCTCAATAAATTTGATAATAGAGTATCATTTTTCTTGACCGAATGATTAGTATTTAATGCAATAGATGACATACCTTTCAACTTTAATAATTTATCTTCTTCCAAATCTGTCATTAGAGTCTCATTTTCAGTTTCTCTTTGAATTTCAACTTTACCATAAAATATGTGTATGGAATGTCCCTGCTATCTTATTTTTATAAGAGATAACAAATTCCTTTGAAGCCGTGGAACATAAATAAAATTATTTAAAGTAAAATCCTCAATTCAAGGAATTTTTAATTGAGTAGAACCAATCTGTGATGATTTGATTTTAGATTTATCAGCCAAATACAATACTCCATCAATATTATCACTGAATTTTTCAAACAAATTTTTTCTAAAGGTCATATGAAAAGTGGAACATGTGTCTAAAATCCAGTTGTCATGCCATGAATAAAATGAGGTACTGAATATATATTCCATATTAAATTATGATGGATAACAACATAATGTGCATTCTCAGAAGACTGGCCTTTTTCTAAAATTAGTTGATCTTTCTTTTGAAGCAATTGTTCTCTTCTTTCATTAATTTTCCCCAGGGAATTCTACAATTTGCAACAGTATGTCCATTTTACCACATCTAAAGTATTTTATCGGTGTTTTACCACAAATATTTATTTTTTAATCATTTTCCTATCTATCTCCTTGATTATTTTTACCACCCTATCTATATAATTCCTCCTACCTCATCCTCTACTACCCTTAGTATTTGTAAGTGATTATTCTTGATGTTTTTGGTCCTTTTGTTATGACATAACATTTATGTTGAGGAGGTAAATCCTCTCTGCGGACAGAGGCGATCCCTACTAGCCCAGATCGGGTCTAGAAACAATCAAACATGCTACAGTGCAGGTTCCTAATTGTAAATAAACCGACTTGCGAGGAAGGCTTACCTGGAATCCAACGCTGTCGTTTGTAGAAGAGGTGGTGCTCCCGTTCCTTTGCCCTCGCAGATCACAATCCTCACGATCTCCGTGATCGGACACCTCCACATGCACGAAACAACACAAACCCAAGCATAAAATCCAGTATATACAACTATATGTCAGTCGAAGAGGACATAACTCATGAACATAATCAAGAACAAGAGTGGAACCATAACCAATAGTCGCTTATCATTAATGAGTCAAAAGAAGAATACAACCATAGCTTTGACGCAACACTCTCCTTTGGCGGGTCGTCAGCAAAACATGTCTCGATAAAGCCTGTCAAGGATGGGACAAGCCTCTCTCTCCGGATACTTGGCAATAGTCTCCTTGCTTGGATTTTGCCTTAAGGGAATCAAGAAGGCTCTTGCAGCATAAGGATGTGAAAGCTCTTGGGAACTTGGAGATTAGCTTGCAAGGGAGATGAGCAAGCTTTTATAGATGGAGGAAGGGGAGTTGGGATCCCTATAATTATGGGATTGGCCCTATCATCAAGGAAGCTTCCATGAGAGGTGGCAAACCACTTCCTCTTTATGGAAATCCGTAGCCAAACCTCCCAACTCAAGATAGATATCAGTCCAGGAATTTGTTAGGACGAAACTTCCGCCATTTATTTTTAAAAAACACCTCTTAATATGGTTGGCACGGGTGCGGCTCTATGACAAAGCACCAATTGGCGCGCCCTCTTTGGAGGATTTGCCCCCTTGGCGCGAGGGCTGAACTGTGGAACCGCGCCAATGGAAAAAGAGCTATTTTTAGGGTTTTTTGCAGGGAGATGTCTTCAGGGCAATGAAAGCTCATCTTCAGAGGGATGCAATGAAAATATTTTCAAGTCTTGTCTCTGCTCACAGGTCACGGAATGAGCCCTCCAATGTGCGGGATGGGGAATGGCAGGGACGGTGACAAATTGATGTGTAACAGATGCCCCCTAAAGCATGAGGCCCGAGAGAGAGAGAGGGGTGAAATGCTTTACGAGAACATGCCGACTGAAAACACCGCCATCGAAAAACCTGCGGAGCGAAGTACAACTGATGTCTCAGATACATGATATATATGCGTGGTATGGGCGCAGCCATCCATAACAGAGTATACAATAATCGAGATCCAAGGCATGGACACAGCCATCCAGAGAGGATCGATAAATAGACTCAGGTATGGTCGCAGCCATCCAATCAGTGAGTCATGTAATAATAGTCCACAAAATCGCAGCCTGGATTCCAACAGAAAAAATCCAGGGTCTTGCACTCCATCTCAACCCAAACAAAGTACAATTTCAAGCATGTGAATATGTAAGTTGAATTCGAACTTGTCTGATTACCAGCCAATGATGAAAGTTGTTAACAGACGCGAGAGGAACCACCAATAATGACAATGGCCCTCAAGGTACTGTAGGTACAATCTACGGCATGTGAATCAATGAGCTGGCATTGAACACCCATAGAATCACTCGATCGGAGGCCAATGATGAAAACCTCACGTCGAATGTGACGAACCTGCCATTGAGGCATGCAGGCTCCAAGGTACCATAAGGGAGTCTCTAGATCAGCTTCCCGGATAATGAGCTGAAGTCGACAGGAAGTGACCTTGATCAAAGGTGGGCCATAATGTTTCCCACATCATCAACACGAGACAGAGGAACATGATGTTTTGTGAATCATGATCAGATGAGAATCAGAGGAAGGTTGAATATTTGTAGAGGTCAACTTCTCTTGAACATATAACGACACAATAGTGGATTTGGAAGTATTTGACATCAACGGATCAGAGGTCATGGTGACGAGGCAACGAGCAGATGAGAGGTTAAAAGGGATTATCCAAACCCACAGAGGCAAGTGAAGAACAAGATGAGATGTCCCCAACCCGACACGAATGCAGACAAGTGCCATGTTCAAGAGCGACATACTACCGACACGACAATGATGCTGGTTCCATTTTCCCCACCATTTCTCGCAAGTACCCCAATTATTTTTTATAACAAGCTTGAAGGGGATAGCATATGCTTGTAATATAAGTCTGCCCTCCGGGCGAATCCATCCTAGTACATTTAATGAGCCCTTGGAAGGAGAAACTCGAATAACGTCATTTCGACTGAATTCGATGTCATCAGGGTTTAACGAGTCTGACAAAGGAAGAACTCGGCATCTTTTCATATTTAGAGAGTTTGAAAAGATAGCAGAAAAGTAAACTCCAGTGGTCCCTTTTCGTAGATAGTTCCTCAGACCCGAAAAGGTAGAAAACAATATCCGAGAAAACCTCCTAGTCGCAATAGGCTAGGGTATTCCTTTTTCGTAAATAATCCATCCCAGCCCGAAAAAGGGGTAAACGTATACTGGGTAAATGTCGATTCATGTCCACTTTAACGAGATCGAAACGACAAGGGTCTCGGCAATCTTTTCATGTTTAGAGAGTCAGAAAAGAGCTGAAAGATTACTCCAGAGTGACTTTTTCGTGTATTTACCGAGTCCGAAAAAGTATAAAATACAACTCGTTTCATCGTTTAAGTCGCGTAAAAAACCTGTTGCTGCACAAAAAGAAAGTGTAAAACCCATTTTTGACAAAATATATTAAAATATTCAAAAAAATGACCTTCAAAACCTATTTTGAGTTCAAAAGTTATAAATATGTCAAATGGTAAAAATAAAATTACTTTTCACTATTTACCTCACTGAAGAGCAGCAGTGGTCCATTTTGTGTGTGAACTTCTGACGGCGATTGCGACCGATCCGAACTACCATTCAGATTCCTATTTTTTCCAGGTAAGAGGCGCTTCTTTGTACTCCATTTCAATCCATTTTTCATAAATTTTATTGCATATTAGACTTCTGTAAGGAATTTTTGAATTTTTAGCGCTCTGCCCATTGGCGCGGGTATCCGGCACGGACCAGCGCCAATGGAATTTTATTTCCAAAGGGCCCGCGCCAACTGGCGCGACTGTTAGGAAAAAAGTTGCGCCAGCGGCGCAATCCAATTTTCTGTTTGAAATTTTCATACAATAAGTGAATTGCATGAATTTTTAAAGATAGCAGAGGTCTAATTGAAGTTTTTTGACCATGTAAATGTAGGCAACTGATCAAAATGGTCATTGAGTGGAAAGAGAGGGAGCACGGGGAAGAGGATGAACAGGCCATGGAGAATGAAACTTGCATGAATGCCCTCAAGAACTGTGGGCTCAAAAATTTCTTCCTGACACCTTGTTTCCGAGCTCAGCTTGAGCTCCTACAGCACCTGATCAGCGTATGGGACGAACATGAACAAGTGTTCAAGTTACGGGACCAAGTATTAGAACTGGAGGTCTCTGACGTATACTTCATAACCGGACTATCGTGCAGAGGTCTGGTGCCCATATTGACAGGGAGCAGACCATCTGGTGAGAAGATGGAGCAAGTGATGGCACGAGTGTGCCGAGGGGCACGACTGGGATCAGGAAGTGGAAAGGTAGACATCCATACTATTCCTGATCTAGCACTCAGGGTAGTGCTTCATACCATCACGTGGGTCGTGGGATCGCAGGCACCGCATGAGGCAACAAAGGCCCAACTCTTACTGGCCTCAGAGTGCATGAGTCCCCTATTATTTGACTGGGCCACAACAGTGACAATAAATATCAAGAGACAGCTCACGAAGTGTAAGTAGGCCAAACTGAAACAATTTGGCTATGGTTCTATCCTGGTATCGTTCATTCTGGAACGATTACCAATCTTCCAAGGCCAAGGGGCCATAGTAGCTGAGACGATTCCACAAGAGCCAAGAATGGCTCACTGGGCGGCACTGATGCCCAGAGCTGGAGGAGGCCAACAGATGTCCTGGAGGCCAGATTTTTTTGGGTGGTTGCGGTGTCAGTTGATTGTAGTGGAAGACTGGCCATATGTAGGAACCGATTTCACTGGAGACCCAGATCTCCCACTGCTGGAGGGAGATGATTGGGACGAGGAGTTGGGTATGATCTCTTCTCTTTTTGATTTTTAAGTTTTATGATTTTTTTTTTGGTAATACATGTCCGTTCTGACACATTTTATATGTATGCATATGTGGGCCCAGAGAGACCAGCCGGTATGTCTCCTATTGCGCGGAGGACTCTTCCTGCACCTGGTCCTCAGGCAGAGGGTGCAGAGGGGGGGAGTTGATCCAGAATCTCGAGGGTATTGCCCGAGGGATCCCAGACTACGCCCGGCTGGCAGATGTACCGATGGCGTACCAGAGACATACGGTGGGAGTGCCTAGTCGCCTCCACTGACTTCTGAGACGCTTAGTGCGTGCAGTCACTTGTTATCATGAGCACCATGCGGATTAGACTCCTAGGGCTTTTATCATGCATATTTTTTGAGAGACATGTCGTCTCCAGACGTATTAAGATGAACATGTATATTTTTTATTTAATGTGATGCACACTATGCAAACATTCGATATCTATATATATACATATCTATTTCTGGATGGATTTTCCTTTTACATGTGATGATGATTTACAAATTGCGCAAATGTCTATCTAGAACCAAATTAGCTACTGCATCAGTTAATGCATTCATATTCCTGGGTATATGATGATATGTAATATAGTCAAAATTTCTTTCCAGTAAACGAATACGCAGATACAGACGTAAAATGGATGGGTTTCTTACTTAATAGTGTCTGTTCAGTTGTGATACTACAAGTTGCGAGTCTAGATACACAAGCAATTCACGGATACTGAGGTTTACAGCCTCGGTTAATAATTCTAACACAGCACTATATTCTGCGATGTTATTTGTAGTACGTCCCAGACACACACCTTGCAGGTTGACCAACTCACCAGCAGGATCGTAGATTACCCAGGCCGCCGAAGACA
Source organism: Pinus albicaulis (assembly GCA_034641835.2). Lineage (NCBI taxonomy): Eukaryota > Viridiplantae > Streptophyta > Pinopsida > Pinales > Pinaceae > Pinus > Pinus albicaulis. The sequence goes on along the minus strand of JAXQQM020089823.1, from coordinate 11,448 downwards.
GATTCCTGGTACTGTGGGAGGCACCATCCGCGAAACCAACAAACAGATTGATGGACGTCTGCACAATCAGGAAGACCTGATCAGTAGAAATATGTTTACATCACAAACCACACCACACATGCACAGAAATGAAAAGCACACACCTATGTACACACACTACACCAAAAATCACTTCAGGCGTAGTATTTTTTTGAGGTACAACCCATTTCTGGGCTGCGCCAGCGGAACTCCTTCATAATCTATAAGCTCATAAGCCCCATTCTTCAAAACGCGTTTTACTATGTAGGGCCCATGCCACATAGGTTGGAACTTACCGGCCCCAAGCTTGTCATGCGCTTGATCGTATAGGAGGACGAGGTCCCCTTCGATAAAGGAACGTGGAGAAACTGATTGATCAAAGTGAGCTTTGACCCGCTTCTTTTGTGCTTCAATGACTAAAGCAGCTAAACGGCGGGTTTCATCTAACCGTTCCAGATACAAAAGACGCTCTTCCTCAGCAGAAGTATCGGGTAGAAGTTCCACAGCTAATTTCAAAGAAGGAATCTCGCATTCAACCGGAAGAGTTGCTTCCAGACCGTACACCAATTGAAATGGTGTGAATCCAGTTGCACTCTTTGCAGACGTCCGGTATGCCCATAGAGCTGAGAACAGTTGGAGGTGCCAATTGGATTTGTGGATACCAACTGTTCGTTGAAGCATAGTGACCAGAACCTTGTTCACTGCTTCAACCTGGCCATTTGCCTGAGGGTAATATGGCGTTGAGCTATCGTGGCGTAAGCCCAACCTTGAAGTCAGCTCGGCCATCATATAATCTCGGAAATGAGTACCATGGTCAGTAACGATGGCTTGAGGGACCCCGAAACATGCAATGATGTGGTTGAAGATGAACTGAGCAGCCGTCTTACCGTCGGCAGCAAGTGTAGGCATCGCTTTGGCCCACTTAGTGAAGTAGTCGACAGCGACAGTTATATACGCATGCCCCCCGGCCGAACGAGGGTTACACGTCATAAAGTCCACACCCCATTTCGCAAAAGGGCCGACGGTAATAACAGGATGCAAAGGGAGAGGCGGCGCGCGCATCTTGCGCTGAAACACCTGGCACGCATGACATTTACGGACTGCAACGATACAGTCTTTGAATATTGACGGCCAGAAGTAACCTGCTCGCAGAATTTTCTGGGCAGTGGCATATCCGGACATATGTCCACCACAGGCGCCACTGTGGCAGTCATTTAGGACCCTTTCAGCCTCTTCCAAGGTTAGGCACCGACGGAGCACCGAATCTACTCCAACGCGGTATAAGGTATCTCCTACGATGCGGTAGGGTTGAGACTGATGCCGAATCCGAGGTCGGGCATCTTTAGTCAACTCAGACCAAAATGTGGAGGTTTGAAGATAGACAATTATGTCGCCATATCAAGGGTCGCGAGTACTGATAAGGAAAAGAGTTTCGTCCGGGATATGATCCTCGGAGTGTGAAGGAGAGGAGTCTGTTGGGAGTGAGCATATAAGATCCGCGAAAACGAGTGATTTGGTTGACTTAGCAATAGTGAACTCTATGTCAAACTCCTGCAGGATAACGATCCATTTGGAGTATTTGCCCCCCAGTAATTGTCGAGAAAGAATATATGTCATGGGGTTGCAATCCGAAACCATGGTTGTTGTGCGCAAGAGGATGTAGTGGCGAAAGCACTGCATAGCGTGTACTGCAGCTAATGCCAACTTCTCGACATGAGCATAGCATGTTTCTGTGTCGAGAAGGTTCCGTGACAGATAATAAACGACATGTTCATTTCCATCATCGTCATCCTGCACCAGAACCATCGCTATGGTGCTAAACGCGGCGGCGAGATACAAAGTGAAATCACGGTGATAGTTAGGAGGCTGAAGCAAGGGAGCATTAACAAGTAACGTCTTCAGTTTCTCAAAAGATTTTTGAGCAATTTCGTCCCAATGGAAGGGAACGTTCTGCTTTAATATAGGCGCATGAATCCCTTGGCTACCTCTGCGTAGTTCGGGATAAAGCGTCGAAGGAAGTTTGCTTTTCCCTGCAGACTCTGTAACTGATATAACGAGGAGGGTGATGGGAGATTGATGATAGCCTCGACCTTTAAAGGGTCAAGGCGAATTCCGTCTTTGGAGACTATGAATCCCAAAAGACGGCCAGAATCCACGCAAAAGACGCATTTATGAGGATTAAGCCTAATATTGTAGCGCCTACAGCGAAGGAAAATCTGGCGGAGGTGTTCAGGGTGGTCCTCTCGCCTAGCTGAATGAGCTGGCAAGTCATCCAGATAAGGCTGAACGATATGGCGAATGTCATGGAAAGCGTAAGACATCGCACGCTAAAAAGTGGCTCCAGCGTTCTTCAAGCCGAACGGGAGCTTTTTATACGCGAAAGTACCCCATGGATAGATGAATGTAGTCTTGTGCTGATCAGTATGTAGAATGTTGATCTGATTATACCCCGAGAAACCGTCCATCAAGGAATAAATCTCACTTCCGGCACATTCGTCGATGATCTGGTCTATGAACGGAGTGCGATAGTTATCCTTCAGACAGGCGCAATTGATGTCGCGGTAATCAACACAGACCCTAATAGTACCCTACTTTTTATCGACAGGGACAATGTTGGAAACCCATGCTGTGAGAGGGATGGGATAAATAAAGCCCGCGTTCAGAAGTTTTTCAACTTCTGCCTTAATTGCAGCGGCTTTATGAGGATGCATTGGGCGTAAGCGTTGGCGCACGGGCTTCGCACCAGGGTAGGTTGGAATCTCACGCACTACGATACTAGGATCAATCCCAGGCATTTCCTCGTGGGACCAAGCGAACACATCTCTGAATTCTTTAAAAATATCAGTATAGACCTGTATCTCATCAGGAGAACAAGTCACTCCCACGTGTATATTCTCAACGATCCCCGGTTTAACGGAGATGTTGATCGGGATGGTTTGAGTGATATTACTCAGGTTTCCCTCCGAAAGAACCTCATGTGTCAAAATGGGCGTTTGGAGAGGAGGAGTAGGAACCTGAGATGCATAACGCTCTAGACAATCTGACATTGCCCCCAGGCTAGGCATGAAAGAGGAACGATGATGTCCATCGCTCCAAGGTAGCTCCTCAAGAGACATTGTTTCAAAAATGGCTTCATCAGAAGGAAAAGTCTCCTTGAGAGGATCAGGTGAATCAGCCTGACCAAGCCAGGGGGATTGAGAGTAGACATATAGAGCCATGCTCAAAGGAGCATGCTGAGGAGGCGAAGGATCAGATGCAGCAACAATTTCACAGTAGATAATCTCTACTGGAGTCAAGGGCATTGATTCTCCAAATTAAAACACCTGCTCAGGCGTAGGAATGAGCTAGGGGTCATCAGACCTGGAAATCATGTTAACTTGAGCAGTGTGTGGTGGTGGTGCGGGAAAAATACCCATGAGGACGGGGTCTTTGAAGAGACCGGGTCCTACACTGTCAGGGGGATTTGGGATCTGATCCATGTATGGAATGTTGTTCTCAGAAGTGGAGGTGAAGAAGGACCACTGATCCACCATGATGATTTTTCCCTTGTGAAGGAATTTAAGGAGTCGAAAAACGGTGGATGGCACGCATAGTATGGCATGAGTCCAGCTGGGGCCGAGAAGTATGTTGTAGTTGAGCCTGGTGTCAACTACTTCTACTTCTACGTTGACAGTCTTCCCCTGTAAAGTAATCGCTAAACTCTCGAGAACACCCAGAGGTTTGGATTCCTGACCATCGAATGCCTCTAGGGCATTGGGAGATGACGAAAGGGCCGGAGAGCCAATGGCCTTCCAGCAAGCGGATGACATGACGTAGGTAGAGGCACCTTCATCCACAATGGCCCTATGGATGTTAAGACCATTAATCCCAACTTGAATAACAAGGGAAATCTCATGTGGAAGTTGGGGGGTGAAATTCTCTAAGTCGAAGGTGAGAAGACTCGAATCGGTGGGATAAATGCCACCGATTGCAGACAATAAAGCCTTCCGTTGCGAAGGACAACTTTGAAGAAATTCTAGTGAAGACATAGCAGAAGGTGCCTATGCCAAATCCTCAACAATACTGTAGTGTTGAGCGGCACGGGCATTCGGATTATAAGAAGATCTTCGTAAAACACCTTTAGAAGGTGGCTTCACAACAGGTTCAGGAGTAGGCTTCTCGATTTCCAATGAACCGGAGACAGGTGGGGGAGGTGGTCCATCCGCAACTGCCTTCCCAGGTGCCTGCCGTAATTCGTTGTAATCCTTCGAACGTGTGCCAAAAAAGATAGGTGCAGCACCATTCATCATAAAAACTTGGGACCCAAATGGTGCAGATGGTGAAGGCTGTTCAACCATCTGGGTCTGCTGAGACGGGAATGGCTCTTTAAGAACTACCAGAGTCCCTTTTGAGCCTTTGAGAAGTTGACTAACTTCAGATCGTCATGGACAATCCTTGGTATAATGGCCTCCTTCACAAATGAGGCAGGGGTACTTCGGTTTATGTTGAGAACCATCCTCAGTACGAGATTTGGATTCTGGCTTTGGGGCGTCGGATTTGGATTTGCCTTTGCCCTTATTTTTCCCCTTGGAGGTTTTCTCCGTAGGATTGGCCTGAATAGCGTTAACCTCCACGGTTTTTCCAGAATCGGTAGGGGTAGGAGGAGCATAATTATTGGATGAGTTGGACTTCTGCTTCCCATTCAAAGATTTCTTTGAATTTTGAGACACGAAACCAATGACATTATCCACTGCAGGGGTAGGTGGAGCCTTAGAGTTTCCGAACCATGGAGCATCAGGCAAGATATCATAAAGCATGCCGGACTGAGAATATACAAGATCTAGATATTGGGCACGCGCAATGGCTTGTTCCTCCGTCACACACGCTCCCATCACAATATCTTGGGTGATTTTGTTCACGAAGGAGGTGGTGAACCAGTGAGTTAGTATCTGATCAGGTATATAAAACTTGATCAGTCTACGATGGCGCCGCCACTCATGAATGTGATCAGAAATGTGAGTGGCTTTGTCCTGCTTCAAAGAAGTCAGGAGGTGTGTCTCGGCTTCATAACGAACCGGTAACTGAAAGTGCGTCAGAAAATCCATGGCTAAGGAATTGAAATATTGGAAGATTCCATGAAATAAATCGATGTACCACTTAGCAGCAGCTCCAGTCAAAGTGTGCTGGAAGAGGCGCAGACGAATTGAATCATCGACCCAAGATTTAGATGAACACCAAAGATGATATGTCATCACATGCGCTTGGGGGTCCTCCCCAGCTTTACCCTCAAACTTGGGGAAATCACCTGGTATCTTGGTAGGAACCAGAGGCTAATAAGGATTATGAAAAATTGGATCATTGGTCAATTTTGAAACATCCGGCAACTCCAAGGTGGCCAAGAATGGCAATGGCGGATTGACCATCATGCCAGGCCCGGGATGAGGACCGGTACCTGTACTCCACACTGGTTGGGAATATCCTTGCCCCCATGGGTTCTATCCCATAGGATTCTGACTGTAGGGGGTGTAGGTCGTATAACCAGACTGATTTGGCTGCTGGTAACCAGTGTGTGGGGCTTGATAACCAGAATACGGACCCTGATTATATGTCGGCCCACTGTAAGCAGCATTTGGATTTGGCTGCTGAGTATAGGTATAACCGGGTTGATGAGGATAATAATGAGAACCTCAGGGCTGGTTATAATTCGGTTGAGATTGACCATGAGGATAATAACTGCCCTAAGGATGAGTTGGTTGTTGATAAGTGGACCCCTGCGGAGCCTGATAACTAGGGCATAGCTGTTGATTTGGCTGCGGCATCAAATAAATCGGCTGCTGGGTAGGGTTAATGGAATGAGCGGGCTGCCCTGAGTGAACAGGTTGACCCGACTGAAAGGGCTGCCCTGAGTGAACAGGGTGACCCGGATAGACAGGCTGGGCCGGTTGCGCAGGTTGAACTGGCTGTGAAGGAGCCCTAGGTTGTGCTGGATGGGCCGGTTGGCCTGGAGGTGGAACACCAGGTTGTACCGGATGGGCCGGTTGGCCTGCTGGAGGAATAGAGCCAGGTGGTTGCTGGTAACCGGTTTGACCTGCAGCAGGACCATAGGATGGTCTCGGCTGATATGAAACGTTGGAAACAACAGGATACTGCGGTTGCATAGGTTGGGAAGGCTGGATTTCCCCCCCAGGACCATAGACTGGTCCCGGTTGGCACCCCAGCTGAGGCTGCATAGGTTGACCGGAAGGGTTGTAATACTGTCCTTGCGGATCGTACGATGGCCCTTGCTGGCCTGCAGGATAGCCTTGCACGGGTTGCCCCTGTGGGTCATAAGGATAGCCAGGTTGGCCCGAAGGTTGGCCTTGGGAAGGTTTCCCTTGCGGGTTATAAGCCTGGTTATAAGGTAAACCTTGAGCATGGAGTTGAGCCTCAGGAGCGGGTAGACGTAAAATGTCCCCGTGCTCATCATACTGATCTGGAAAAGCATACACGGGTGTACCATCCTATGCATAGTGCGAAAAATAAGAGCGGTTGGGATCTTGGGAGGATGGTCCAACCTTAGGGTTCGGCTATTGTAGGGACAACCGATACTCCTCTGGAGAGATGTTCTCCGGTATAACAGTCGCTAAATAAACGTCTTCAGGAGGCAGCATAGCCCTCGCGGAGGGTGCCGTGACAGCGGGTGCAGAGGCGGCCACATAGACAGTGGGCCGAGTGGGTACAGAAGTGATGGGTATCTAAGGAGACACCCCCAATGAAGGAGCAACCGGCCTTGTAGAAAGAGCTGACACTCCCATAGAGGCTGCGGCGAAAAATGATCTGACCCAAGGATCTATACCCTGCTGGAAATGAGAGACCGAATGATGACATAACAGTAGGTTCAGAGTCGTCTCCTGGAAATAATCTCCGAGGAAATAACTGGTAATCTTCACCAGACGTCGAGACTTCCTCACTGGAATCACTCATGTTTGAGCCTGCCGCTAGATCTCGTAATAGACGACGAGGACTAGGAGGAAAAAACAACAACTATAAAAGGCGAACCCGATGTAAGAGAAAGGAAATCAGCTCCTAATCTCAATTCAGACAAAGGGTCGGAAAAGGGCCAATTGAACTCAACTGGTCCTCCAAAGGGTTGCTCAACAAGACCCGGTCCCCTGTCGGGAAACTCGGAAACAACGGGCTGCTGTGGTTCAACAGAGGATTGGGAAACCTCTGATGAATCGTCCGTATAAGGACTACCAGTAGATGAAATCGAGGCTTCCGCCACTGTGGTAGCAATGATAAGAGAAAAATATCAAACACACACACGGGCTGAAAAAGAGTCAAGACACACAATCAAACGGTCAACAAGCAAAATCTAACAAGGCGTGTGATCGTGGGTGATTAATTTTTACCACATTGAAAAATAAGAAACTTCACCGTTTCATGTTTTAAGAGTCGAGAAACGGTCGAAAAGGTGACTCTATCTCTTTCAGATTTGACACAAGCATGAAAGGACAAGCTCTTGGTGATCCTTTCAAATTTAGGGAGTCAGAAAAGATCAAATGACTACTCAGGAATACTAGGCAAAGGGTGTACCAAATAACCGTGAACTGCAATATACACCTTGGTTCCAATAATGAAAGAGAAATCAACCAAGGACTTTCCGTACGTGCAGGCAATCTCCCCGAATGCTGTGTCCGGTGTATCACGGGTATAGGGCGGCAGACTCGGCTTCCTATGGATAAAGGATTGAAACCTAGTGGGGTCTCCCTTTATATACGTGACGGTACGGGGAGCACAAGTCCGTACTAGCGCTGTCTAAAGCCAAGAGGCGAACGACAGCTACTAGGTTTAAAGACGCCGGAACACGTCTCTAGCCTAGACCACTAAATGTTGCGTTAATGTTTCAATGTTGCCTTAGTGTAAATTGAGTAAATTTTAAAGTTTATCTTCAATTACGTTTAAGTTTTCAGGCCCTAACGAATGTGATGTCTCAAAAATCTCCTAAATGCAAAACTACATGCCACAGCATATCATTTCGTTCGATGAATGCTAGCTACAAAAGAGTTAAGAGCTTTTTACACAAACAAAATGATCGGAAGAAAATCAGTGATATCTCTAATGCAACTAATGAAACTAAAAACTTTTCTTTCAAAGTCACTAGTTACTAATAACACCGAAAAGATTTTAATTTGCACTAATCAATCAAAAGCAAAAGAGATTTTTTTATTTTCAATGTTTGAGAGCTAGATGCACTAAACAAACCGAAAACAAATGAGAAGCAATTTGAGAAATGATAATAAGAGAGAAAAAACAAGCAGATTTCACTCAATGGCACAAACAATCAGATCTCAAATCGACCAAAAGTCTCTCAAAACCAAGAAAAGTCCCAAAGACACTAATGAGCCGTGTAATCTAGGCCCAAAATGAAGCAAAGCGAAATTCGAATGAAAACGAAATCAGTCACTCAAAAAGCGCAATAAAATGATAGACAACTGTCAAACGAATGCAAGGAAGCAATCCCAAAGTCGACTGAACGAACGAAAACCAAAAACTCCCAAGGGAGGCTCAACTCACAAAAGCACCTAGATGCCCTAGGGCTCAAATGAAAAATCGAAAGAAATAGGCAAACAACCAAAGGATGGAGGTTACAATCAGTCAAACTAGGCTCCAGTGCACTCAAACAGCCGAAAAAACAAGATCAAAATCACAAGTCAGTCCCAGAAAGCATAAAACACAGCAAACCCTAATAGCTCACAGGATTGGCGCGACTGTGAGCTTGAAATTAGCGCCAGAAAGGCAATGGCGTGGGTGATACACAAGAAACCTGCGCCAATGGGCGCGACTGTCACACTGATAAGTGCGCCAGCCGAGTTTACTATGGGAAAATGAAAAACAAGCAATCTCAGACACAGACAAGTGATGACAAGGCTAAAACAAAGCCAAACAAACAGAAATAACCAGTCCAAAGAGTTGACCAAGCAAGCAAGGCCAAGAAATTGACCGAAAAGAGAAGACAACACTCCAAGTTGTTCAGTCCGTAAACTAAACCGGAGATTGACTGAAGCAGCGTTGATCTACTCCGCTAATGCAGAGCAAAAGCGTTTCGAAGGCTATCTGGCTGTACTTCAGGCTCCGTCTATAGCTTACAAATCAAACAACAAGCTGATCCCCAGTGGAGTCGCCAAATTGTTGAAGAGGTTAATCCCCTCTGCAGATAGAGGCGATCCCTACTGGCCCAGATTGGGTCTAGCAACAATCAAACATGCTACAGTGTAGGTTCCTAATTGCAAATAAATCAACTTGCGATGAAGGCTTACCTGGAATCCAACGTTGTCGTTTGTAGAAGAGGTGGTGCTCCCGTTTCTTTGTCCTGGAAGATCACAATCCTCACGATCTCCGTGATCGGATACCTGCACATGCAAGAAACAACACAAATGCAAGCATAAAATCCAGTATATACAACTATATGTCAATCGAAGAGGACATAACTCATGAACATAATCAAGAACAAGAGTGGAACCATAACCAATAGTCACTTATCATTAATGAGTCAAAAGAAGAATACAACCATAGCTTTGACGCAACACTCTCCTTTGGCGGGTCATCAGCAAAACATGTCTCGATAAAGCCTGTCAAGGATGGGACAAGCCTCTCTCTCCGGATACTTGACAATAGTCTCCTTGCTTGGATTTGGCCTTAAGGGAATCAAGAAGGCTCTTGCAGCATAAGGATGTGAAAGCTCTTGGGAACTAGCTTGCAAAGGAGATGGGCAAGCTTTTATGGATGGAGGAAGGGGAGTTGGGATCCCTATAATGATGGGATTGGCCCTATCATCAAGGAAGCTTCCATGAGAGGTGGAAAACCACTTCCTCTCTATGGAAATCCATAGCCAAACCTCCCAAATCAAGATAGATATCAGTCCAGGAATTTGTTAGGACGAAAATTCTGCCATTTATTTTTTTTAAAACACCTCTTAATATGGTTGGCGCGGGTGCGGCTCTATGACAGAGCGCCAATTGGCGCGCCCTATTTGGAGGATTTGCCCCCTTGGCGCGAGGGCTGAACTGTGGAACCGCGCCAATGGAAAAAGAGCTATTTTTAGGGTTTTTGGCAGGGAGATGTCTTTAGGGCAATGAAAGCTCATCTTCAGAGGGATGCAATGAAAGTATTTTCAAGTCTTGTCTCTGCTCACAGGTCACGGAATGAGCCCTCCAATGTGCGGGATGGGGAATGGCAGGGATGGTGAAAAATTGCTGTGTAACAATGGGGAAAATTTTGATCCCATCATCATCCTGTATTCTTTCAAGGTATAATTCGGGTGCCAACTCAGGGAAGGCCTCTGAATTGGCCAAGTTGTGATCATCAAATTTTATTTCATGGAGCCTTCCAAAAGGTTCACTAATGACGGATACCTCACCTGGGGTCAGTGGCATCTGTAGGTAAGTTATCAAGTAGTCAAAGTTATTTGACATGCACATTGAGGGCTTGCGCGACCGAACAAAGCAGGGTAACCAATTTATTGGTTTGGCGGCCTGGGCCTCTTCTCGAGCAGTATCATGCATCTAAGGCGTCATTCATGGGGATTTTACATTTCATGGAGAGCTACGGGGCTTCACCCCAATCCATTTCATGGGTTTCCATGAGCCTTGTGCTTTTTCCTTTCCCTTCTTTGTGACTGGCGTGGAGAAAACTTCTTTGACTTTGGACTCAATCTCCACCACTTCCTCGGTTTCTTGCTCTGCCGAGGTCATGGGTGTTGAGGATTCAGCAGGACTAGTGGCCATCATTCTAGCATGAAAAACAAACTCAGGATTGCTACTTTCAGAGGGTGCAGGATGCTCAGACATGAACATAACACAATAGGCACAACAAATTTCGAAGCACAAACTTGGCAAGGACAAATTCACGAAGTACAAGCTACTCAGAAAACACGGAACCTTTTTCTGCTCGATCCTTATACTTTTATAGCCATTGCGATCGACCAAAATTTGGGTAAACCTTATTTGGAACTTACCATCATGTAAACGGTAAAAAATATTCCAAAATTGCTTCATTAAATGCCGGCCACCCGCCCCTTCCAACAGTAAATTTTTATTTTTACCCAATTTGACTGTTCCAACAGCTAGTTTTCGCACCCCTAGTGTGCTCAGCACACCCCTACACTTCCATCACACCTCTTGTGTGTTCAACATAAATTTTTGTGACCAACGCACTTGCTGCATTCCGAATCTATTCCTGCGCCTTCGGCGAACCCCCTGGGCCTCCAATCCTACTGTTGCTTCTTGCGCGTATCATGGTTGTTGCCGTGCTTTCCTTCCTTGGTGGGTATGCCCCAATTTATAGAGAAAATTCGGCCATATAGTCATTTGATGCGATACAATTTGAGCCAAGGTAGCTAACTGAATAGCTCCGCCATCTGTGTTTTCCTTAACTATATAGGGCCCAAGCTAGTGGTATCGAAACTTTCTT
>JAXQQM020071839.1:0-86805 GCA_034641835.2 Pinus albicaulis | reverse complement strand
GCACCATGATCCGGGGTAAAATCTTGATACCCCTTAACCAAGACCTTTTAATTCGGCTGATAAATAGAATTGCATTTACTTAAGACGTTAAAGAACTTAAATGAACAACTGTAGCTGTAAATAAGAGGAACATAAATGAACAAGTTCAGCAATCATGAGAACACGTTGTTTGATGACGGAGTTCGTCTAGGAGGGACTACATCTCCGGGCCTCGGTGTCAAGATGGTGTAGGCCGCTGCATTATGTGTTGTGAGAAGAAGATGTACATGGATATGTTTCCCTATGACATACAAGGAAAAATTGCCCTCACGCAGGAGTGGCTTGACTTCTTTAAGAGATGTTCCACTGTAAAACTCTCATACATAAAGAAAAGCTCCTATCAGTATGACCATAGCTGACATGTAGCAAATAAGAGTATCCCGCCAATCCTGGAAAACAAGGGATCTCAAAAATACACATAGCAAATAAGAGCATCCCGCCAATGTGGCATAAAAGGGGCTCATACATGACACAAATCCATAGCTGAAAGTACATCAAAAACAACACAAAGCAAGATCCCACGACTCATGTATCAACCGGGATCTGCAAGACATAATGCATCTCAACGAGAAATAAATAAAGAAGTACATGGAATACACATCATATACCTCATGCTGCCATTTGCTGCAGGCTGAGCAGATCTGTGGCAGAATCTGAAAACACCATCAATCTTGTGGCGTCGAGAAAGTGGAAAACGACTGCTCACATGTAAAAATCTGACACCGGCATAGTCCACTTCCAAAAGTGGCTGGAAAATCAAAAAATCAGATGCAGAAACTGAGCCCGCCATCAGACTCGTGGCGTCGAGTAGTGCTGAAATGACATAAAATTTGTCCCATTTGGACAAAGTCAAAATTTCGCCCCTCTTGAAAATTGGCCTCAATCAAGGTTCCCCCTGCCTCTTTTCTGGCTCATGGTTCCACTGCACCTGAAATTAAAAAATAATAAATCTCGAATTCTGTGCGCGCTGCTCCATTCCCTGGGCGCACTGGTCTGCAATTAAAAAAATATTAAAACTTGATCCGCGTGCGTGCTCCGCTCCTCCATGGCTTGGGCGCACTTGTAAAAGTCTGAGTTTAAATAACAATTGTGGGCGGAATTTCCCAAGCGCCACCGTTGGCATGTTGGTTAAGGATCCAAACCCCACCCCCTCCAAAAAAGTCCGATTTTGATTTTGTGCCTTTTCTTTATTAAACCCCATCGTACTCCTTGAAATCCGCAGTATTTAAATGGAGGGGGGTTGGGTCCGCATTGGGGGGCCCGCCCCTTAATGCTCGGCACTATTTAAATGTGGCAATGGTTGATTTGTTTGAATGTAACATATATGCTATATATATATGTTTGGTGGGTAACCATAATATATGGTTCCAACAACCACAAGCTTCCATGCCCTTTTAATACATTCGTTCAACCATTTACGTATTATGCGGACGTTACAACAGTTTTAACATATATTATATATATATATGTGTCTTAACAAAATATGCGTGTTATGGTGGGGAGCTCCGTGGGGTCCGGCGGGGGTCATGGCCTGCCGGCCCAATTTTTTATATGTTGTGCCATGCGGTCGAGTGGGGTGGCAGGGGTGGTGGCCTGCCACCCCTTTTTTTAAATAATTTTTGTTTTATATAAACAAATTATGTCTTTTTAAAAATTTGGTTTTGGACCGAAGGAGGCAATTTTAAACAAGCCACAATTTCACCCGGAATCTGGCCTGAGCATGCCGGAATCCGGTGGCCGGGAAAAGTCCAATTTGTACCTTCCTTAAGGCTGTCCAGTCACCAAGTCAACCTGGAACTTTGACCGCTTATAACTTCTTCATACGGACTCGGAATTGAGAGCCGTCTGTGCCATTGGATTCAGAAAGACGAGATCTAAAACATGAACCTGGTTCGAGAATCTTTTGAACACTTTGATTTTTGAGCCTTGTACTCAAGCCATTTGTACCTGTACCTAATTATTCCACCTGGATCAAACCTCCCCACTGAGGAGCTTTTGGTCCTCCAAAAGCATCAAGCTTTATGTATCATCAACTGCCTGCAACTGTCATTGAAAGGCGCATCCCCACATGATTCCTTCACCTGGCGTACTTCGGAATCAAGATGCAAAGCCATCATGTACAACTGCTACAATGTGATGTCTGAAAAGGTACATCCCTTGAAGACTCCTTCACCTTACGTACTTCAGAATCAAGATGCAAAGCCAACACCTGCAACTGTTGAAATGCAAATGTCTGAAAAGGCACATCCCATGAAGACTCCTTCACCTCACGTACTTCGGAATCGAGATGCAAAGCCAACACCTGCAACTGCTGAAATGCAAACGTCTGAAAAGGCACATCCCATGAAGACTCCTTTACTTCTATCTTTCGGAATCGGAATGCCAACACCTGCCTAAAGCTGCAATGAACATTGCATTCTCAATGTGACCAATAATGACCCAGATGTTTCCATACTTGCCACGAGTTTATAACATGCACTCGGTGGTCAAGTTTACAGCAAAATGGAAATCATACCTCAACAAAATTACAAGACCAGACCTCATCGTCGCATTTCGAAGTGATGGAAAAACTCCTCATCACTTTTACATGAAAGAAATGCATCAGACGACTCATACAACATGACCAAAACATAAACGTCGCATCTCAAAGTGATGTCACACATCATCACTTTTACATGAAAGAGATTCAACATACGACTTATAAAACAAGGCCAAAAAAAATGTCATGTCGCTTAAACGAGTGATGGAAACACATCATCACTTTCATAATAGAAATGCGACAAATGACTTACAAGCATGGCCATGACAAGCTTAACATATCTAGAAAAAACAATCTAGAAGAACCACTTCTCATTTATTAAAACAAGTGGATCATCCCCTTGTGGCGAACTTGCTTGTCGATCAGCTCTTTCGACTTGTGTATGCACGGGCTCTTTGTCTTTACGGCGCTGCTCTGGATGAAGTTTCCAGCATGTGGCTCTTTGGTGGCCACTTCGATCGCAATGGGTGCAAAAGTTATTTTTCCTCCAAACCTGCTTAACTGATTTCTTTTCATGTTGGGGAGAAGACTTTTCGTGCCTCTTCCTCCTTTGTGCTGCCATCCTCTTCCAGCACTTAGAAATCACATGGTTATTTAAACCACAAAAATAACAAGTTTTACGATGCCATATTTTACAACCATGGTTATCGACATTCTTGTAATCAAAATGCACTCTGGAATAATGAGACTTAGTATACCTTCTGGGGTGGTCTCTGGTGCGATCATGATGATGGGAGCTCGCCTCGGTTCCTTCACTGCAACGTGCACTGCCGTGGAATGATGGCGAAGTGTCCCTATCATTCCTCTTCCTTAGAGAGTTCATCAGTATCTGTTTGCCTTTGATGTCCTTCGAACATCCTTCATCAATGTACCCCAAACCTGCATAACGAGGTCGTTGCACAACCTCGAATGGTTCGGTGATGCCTTGGCCACGAATGCCAAGTCCTCCTCCTCTGTACCCCATTTTAGTGAGGAGCCTCATGCCGGTACCTGTGATTGGTATCTCCACACTTCCAAATGAAATGACATCATGTGAAGAAACTGAAGAAAAATCAACACTGTTTACCTTAGGTGTTGATTGCGAAAAAGATGAAGAAAGCTGTTGTAAGCCTTCGTCGCGCTTCACTTCTGTCACTGCCTCTGACACGGCTTGTAGCTGAAGCTGCATCTGCTGCATCTCCTCCTTCTCTTTCTGTAGGAATGCTTTTAAGGCATCATGATCTCTCTGAAGAGTTTCGTTGTTGCATTTCAAATCTTCCCACGCCTCTGTTGTGGCTTGCAACTGAAGCTGCAACTGCTGCTTCTCCTCCTTCTCTTCATGTAGGAATGCCTTCAAGGCATCATGATCTCTCTGAAGAGTTTCGTTGTTGCGTTTCAAATCTTCCCACGCCTCTGTCGTGGCTTGCAACTGAAGCTGCAACTGCTGCTTCTCCTCCTTCTCTTCATGTAGGAATGCCTTCAAGGCATCATGATCTGCTTGCAGAATTTCATTGTTGCACTTCCAATATTCCCACGCTTCTGTTGTGGCTTGCAACTGAAGCTGCAACTGTTGTTTTTCCTCCTTCTCTTTCTGTAGGAATGCTTTTAATTCTTCGTTCTCTACTGCTTGTTTTTCGTACGCCTCGTACAATATGTCCGCTTTCTCGGACACCCTGAGCATGGTTTCGTACATGTCCTTGACACTTTCCATGGCTCAACTTAGCAAACGTTCAATGTTCACGCCTGCAATCCAATCAGCAAGAATACCTGCTCCGATACCACTTGATCCGGGGTAAAATCTTGATACCCTTAACCAAGACCTTTTAATTCGGCTGATAAATAGAATTGCATTTAATTAAAGACGTTAAAGAACTTAAATGAACAACTGTAGCTGTAAATAAGAGGAACATAAATGAACAAGATCAACAATCATAAGAACACGTCGTTTGATGACGGAGTTCGTCTAGGAGGGACTACATCTCCGGGCCTCGGTGTCAAGATGGTGTAGGCCGCTGCATTATGTGTTGTAAGAAGAGATGTACATGGATGTGTTTCCCTATGACATACAAGGAAAAATTGCCCTCACGCAGGAGTGGCTTGACTTCTTTAAGAGATGTTCCACTGCAGAACTCTCATACATAAAGAAAGACTCCTATCAGTATGACCATAGCTGACATGTAGCAAATAAGAGTATCCCGCCAATCCTGGCAAACAAGGGATCTCAAAAATACACATAGAAAATAAGAGCATCCCGCCAATGTGGCATAAAAGGGGCTCATACATGACACAAATCCATAGCTGAAAAGTACATCAAAAACAACACAAAGCAAGATCCCACAACTCATGTATTAACCGGGATCTGCAAGACATAATGCATCTCAATGGGAAATAAATAAAGAAGTACATGGAAATCACATCATATACCTCACGTTGCCATTTGCTGAAGGCTGAGCAGCTCTGCGGCAGAATCTGAAAACACCATCAATCTTGTGGCGTCGAGAAAGTGGAAAACGACTGCTCACATGTGCAAATCCGACACCGGCATAGTCCACTTCCAAAAGTGGCTGGAAAATCAAAAACTCAGATGCAAAAACTGAGCACGCCATCAGACTCGTGGCGCTGAGTAGTGCTGAAACGACATAAAATTTGTCCCATTTGGACAAAGTCGAAATTTTGCCCTCCTGAAAAATTGAGCCTCAATCAGGGTTTCGCCTGCCTCTTTCTGGGCTCATGGTTCCACATGACCTGCAATTAAAAAATAATAAATTTGGAAATCCGTGCGCGCTGCTCCATTCCCTGGGCGCACTGATCTGTAATTAAAAAAAATATTAAAACTCGAATTCCGTGTGCACTCCTTGCTCCTCCATGGCTTGGTCACACTGGTAAAAAGACGAGTTTATATAAAAATTCGTGGGCGGATTTAACAATAAATCTGTTTGGCACGATGGTAAAAAGGAGAAAATGGTTAAATGGAGGTCGGGGGATCAAATCCCGCCTCCCCAAATTCCGCGCTGTGTTTTTTTTAAACCGGCATTTGTTTTAAATATCAAATATGGGGGTTCGGGCCCGCATGGGGCGGCCCGCCCCCTTAACTCCCGCTAGCACCATTTATTTTAATATGTGTTGGTGTGTTTGTTATAACACACATAACATAAAGTGGTGGAGGCTCCGTGGGGTCCGGCGGGGGTCATGGCCCGCCGGCCCAATATATATTTTTTTAATATGTATGGTGACATACGGTTGAGTGGCGATGAGGGTGGCGGGGGTCACGGCCTGCCACCCTTTTTTTTTAAATAATTTTTGTTCTGTTAAAAACAAATTATGCATTTTTGGAAAATCCGATTTTGACCGTAGGAGGCAAATTAAACAGGCCACAATTTCACCCGGAATCTGGCCTGAGCTTGCCGGAATCCGGTGGCCGGAAAAAGTCCAATTTGTGTCCTCTTTAAGGCTGCCCAGTCACCTTGTCAACCTGGAACTTTGACCGCTTATAACTTCTTCATACGGACTCGGAATTGAGTACCGTCTGCGCCATTGGATTCAGAAAGACGAGATCTACAACATGAACTTGGTTCAAGAGATTTTCAAACACTTTTATTTTTGAGCCTTTTACTCAAACTTCTTGTACCTGTCCCTGATTATTCCACCTGGATCACACCACTAGCCCTCACTCAAAAGTTATAGATTTCTTTTTAAAATAGTCTTTGAGAAAAGGGATTGTTTTGTGAAATTGTAAAAAGGTTGCAAAATACTCAAGGTCTTAGACTGTTATTGATAGTTCCTGTCCATATGATGATGTTTAAATAGGAATTTGGAACAAGAATATTTTGTAAATGATGAAGACCGTAGTATCTAAAATTAACAACTAATACAATTTAAAATGCAATAGATAACAACTAAACTAAAATACTAATACAGTGAGCTAAGACTACACTAGGGTGCTACTAGTCTACAGTGAATAGTGTTAAAATAAAAATCCATTATCAAACTTGAAATGAAATGAAATGACAGGGCTGAATTAAATGCAATCTACCTCTGGAGTGCTCTAATTAACATGCAGCTAGTCTATGGAATTCTACAACCTATCTTGTTCAGGATGAATGATATTTTGGAAGAGTTTGTAAAACAGTCCTGGCTGTATTATCCAATGCAATTGAACATAAACACACAGTTTGAAATGAAAACACAATTAAACTCCTAAAATACCACAGTTAATTCCCATTCATCATTAGAGGTATTTTGGAAGAATTCATTAGAACGAGACTAAACTGTAGCATTCAATACAAATGAACATAAAAACGCAGAATTCAGAAAATTAACTAAGCTAAGAATGAAACGAGAGTTACTTATCTAAATTAAAAACTCCTAGGGCAGTAGGGGCCCTCTACCACCAGAGTAGCACGCAAATTTTTAACTCCTCAACGTTTCTTCAATTCATGAATCAAAGTTGAACTTCTTTTATTAAAGGAAAATGTTCAGAAAAACAGAGTAACACAGTCTTGGAGAACTAAAAACAAAACATCCACTAGCTAGCGTCTCTCGGTCTCTCGAGTGATTCTTATAATGAAATTACATAACTACCCTTTGAGAAAAACAAGGATAAATGTCTTTTCTACTTCTAATCAAATTAGAACTCTTATTGACAGCCTCGGACTTCATTGCAGACACCTGTAGAATCCGTGTTTTAATAGGAGATTGCTTCTTAGTTTGGGTGTCCCACGTGCATAACCACTTATAGAATTGTGCTCAGACTTTGTAGGGAGCAAGGAATTATGTGGATGAAGTCTAGAATTTGCCCATATGCGCCTTTCTTTGAGACGACACCTGTAACCCACTTAAAATCTAAAACAGCTGCGGAAAACGTGATCAGCTACGGAACGCGTGATCAGCTACGGAACGCCTGTATTCTGTAGCTATTTTACAGAAAATTATTAAAACAACAAAAATCATGAAAATACAATATGTTAATCAATTGCATGTAACCTTTAAGCAATCCTAATCATTCTTCATTGATTTTAGGCTTACAAAGTGATAAAATAATGATGAAATGAAGTGAAGGTTTGTCAAAGAGAAGGCAATTCTAGGGCTCAACATACCCCCACTGCAAGACTATTGCATGTCCTCATGCAATTTCATCAAAACTTATTCCATGTGCTCTGTAACCTCTGTTAAAACATCCAACTTTATCTTTCTGCTTCTTTTGGCCCTAATCTATTTTCTAATCTCTGTTAACTTTTCAGAAATTAGTTCTTCATCTTCCTCTTGTAGTGGAGTGTCAAGTTTATTTTCAATAACCATGTCAGATTTTCTTCTTCTGCTCCATCAAAAGATTTGGCAAAAGATTTTGTAATCTCCTTATGGAAGCCATCAAATTTCTCTATAAAATTTAACTTCCTTGCTTGTTGTAGTAGCTCCTTGACTTGTGGATATCCTTCCAAATACTTGACTCCAGCTGGTTCTGTCCTGACAATTAGCCACATTCCTCCTTTGTGCAGATTATCTTCCTTTCAGAATTACTTTTCTATGCTTGAAGCTAGATTGACTACAGAGTCTAATGCCTTATTTTGAAACTGTATCTCTGTGTCTGAAGATGGATTAGTTGAAGAATGATGCTTCACCCTTAGAATTACCTTTCTGCACTTAGAGATGGATTGGCTGCAAAGTGTAATGGAAGTGAATGGATGGAGGTAATTAAGCTATAAGGGAAAATGAAGTGGCTATGGATCTGATGGAGAATTTATGATGAACTTGTGGTGAAATAAGTGAATGATACAATCTTAAGGAGATGTGGAATAGTAAGTTGGAATGTTGGATAAGGGATATGGCCAAGATATGTTAATCAATTCGAATGATAGGTTGTTTTAGGAAACATATGATTATACACATTGTATCTATTTCATGTTTTAACTTTTTGCTATTAAAATAATTTTCACAATTTACCTCAGAATTTTGACCTTATTAATTGCTGTGCTTGATGCTGTTCCTTTGGTCCCCTTTTAGCATGTTGATCTTCAAAATAGAATCCTTCAATTTCCTGTAATCATCATCTCTTTGTAGGCTGTACAATTGTGTTAGAATTGCTGAATAAGATGTGGCTGTAACATGCAATCTGTAAAAAGAAATGAAGTATGACTATGAAATATGGATGTGAAATGTAATGGAATGAAAGTGAAATAGGACTTGTGAAATGAAATGAAAATGGCGTGAGATGGAGTGAAAGTGGAGTGAGATGGAGTGAAATTGTAAAATGAAATGAATTTTGCAATTTCTCTCAAATGGTACATCAGACTTCCCTGAAATTTTCTGAGGTTGTTACCAACATTATTATGCATCTTCTGACAAAAAAAATCTCTGCCATTGGTTGCACGGATCTCCCAAAAATGAGAAATGGCTGTAGGTGATAGTGGCCAATTTATTGAAAAATACACACTGAAATTTTCTAAAATTTTATGTGTTTATTCACCCTACCTCAATGCATTTACCATAAAAATTTTAGGACCAACGGATGCACGGTTTGAAATTTATGATAAAATCAATTTCTTCCCTGTTTCACCCTTCATTTTGCCTAATGTTGCAACAAAAAAGTATGCCACGAACTCATTTTAAGGCCGAATTGAGTGATTCAAAAGGGAAATTGTGTATTTTTACCTTCTCTACTGCCACATGCTTCCATAATTTCATTTTGATGAAGAAAAGGTGCTGCTGTGCAAAAATACTCAAATCTGTCCTATTCTGTCCATAATGCTGAAAATTGAAAATCTGCCTGAAAAACCCTTCTGAAATGCCCTTAAAAATTGTTTTTTTCCAAATGCTGTCCGCGTTATACTCAATTTATCATATTCTGAGAAAACCCAGAAGCTCATAATTTTTTATTTCTGCACCAATCTCTTGTAATATTTGTGCCAAAACTGCCTTCTGGAAAAAGTTGCAAAAAAAACAAAAACAGGCTGCTACAGCAATAGCTGCAGAAACTGCCACTTTCCGCAGCTGTTATTGAATTGAAAAAAAGATGAACATGCTGCTACAAGAAACTAATAAAATGTACTGCTGCAAGTTGTTGTTGATTCCATAAAACCATTAGTCTTCATCAAAGCCAACATTCATGGTACAATTCTTACCATGCGAATAAATGTGTCGAAGTCGAGCATGGGAAGAAATCATTGGATTACCGATCAATAATGAAAATCGTTAACCAATGCGAGAAAACTCACCGATAATGTAAATGAGTGTCAAGGTACCTCAGTGCATCTTGACAGGGACGAATGAATGTGTCGAAGTCGAGTCGCCTGCAAGATTTGACAATCAAGAGACATTGTTGTATTCCCATTGTTATCAACGAGGAGGCTTGCCATTGATGAATGCAAGCTCCAAGGCGCTTCAAATAATCTCTAATATTGATCCCAGATAAAGTGTTGAGGTCGATGGGACAAGATCTGTTGGAAGGTGGACCTTAAGAAATTCCACATCATCCAACTCGAGCATAGAACCAAGAATTATTTGAAGAACCATGAAAGATTGAAACCATCATGAAATTGCAGAACTTATTGTGAACTTTGCTCGCCAGTTGCCTGGTTTTCAAGCAAAGCTCATGTCTAATTGTGCCAGCAAGCTGGTTTTCAGAATAGGACCTTTTTTTTTTATGTCCTACTCTACTTGAAAAAGAAAATCTTATTCAAGTATATGAATACTTCCAGTGGAACCATGTATGTAACAAGATGATAGATAAACTCATATGCAGGTTTGAAAGATACTCTTTGATATGTACCAGTATATGAGATGCCAACTGTCATGATTTAGATGATGTCAGAAGATATTGAATAATTGAGAATTGGGATCCGATGACTTAATTGAACCAAGATTCAATGTAATCTTGTCTTCCTTGTCTTTCCTCTATCATGAAATGCAAGTCTTCAGAGATGTGATCTTCATTCATAGAATCTAGTGATAGGCATGCATGAGACTTTTCAATCTGTGGTTCCAATATCTCCTCTTTATCAATAGACATCCATGATTCTTGGACCTTATCTGAGTCTTCTTCTTCTTCTGGTTGTTGTTCTTCAATGATAGCTGGTGAATCATTTTGCAATACCTCAGAATTGTAAGTTGATTGAGGTGTTTTATTGTTGGGGATATGAAATGGTTGTGGAGGTAGTGGAGTGGGGAATCTTTGGGGTGCTTGTGTGGATGGTAATGGGAAAGGTTGAATTGAGGTAAAATGAGGGTGATATTTGTTAGTCATCAGTATTTTTCACTTGTTAGTGATGACTAGATCCATAGCTGAGTTTTCTAGAAGCTGATCTCCATATGTCAATCTGTCATCTAGAAAACCCTCATAAAACTTTTTTCGCCCTCCTACTTTTCAGTCCACCCATGTCAAAGTCAAAACTCATTATCACTATCCTATCTAGCTTCAGCCCTACTGGTCTGCCCATCAGCTCTAAAAGGCAAATCCAAGTCTGTTTCAAAAATCCTCCCCTATGTTAGGAAGTGGCGCTTTAAGGCATTTTACCCTCGGCAACCATCAAAAGGCCAAAAAACCTCCATCTGATACAGACCATGCATAACAGACCCCCCACTCTGCAAATCAAGTTGATCACAGCTCTAAGTCGCACCACTTACACACCCCTAGGTCTCAGCACTGCATAAACGACAGTCTCAAGCTGATTATTAGGTGTTTCACAGTGTTTTATGGATTCTACAAAGACAGGAAATATAACTTCATCTCAGGAGAAAATTCTTGAATCTACATTCAGAAGAACAGCTGCTTCTCAATGTAAACATGAGCCTGAGATATATCTGCAAGACAGAGAGTTACTCATCAAGACCTTGCAGCTTCCTTTCAGCATGAAATCATAGTAAAGGAAAGACAACACTGTCAAACAAACTTGTTATTTGTCATGGCCAAAAAACCTCCTTCATCTATAATCAGAGGGTTAAGGCGCCTCCTTCATCTACAAGCAGAGGGCGCTGGCCAATATTGATTTTAAGGATTGCAAAAGCACAGACTTGCTTTTTACTAGAAAGTAAAACAGTGACTCTAGGTTTCTGAGTGTAAGTAATGATCATAACAGGACTAAGATCTGAAATGTGCAAGACAAGAGAAGACAGAGTGTGTGGTTTTGTAAAGAGAATTAGTTGAGGTTTCAGTCATCAATCAGGGCGCATCAAAAAAGGGACTCCTTAATCAAAGCTATCATAACAAACATCTCTGCAGGGGTGTTAAGATGCATAGTTTCAATTAGTCTTAAACAGGAAAATACTTCAGTGAAAAGACCCCTGTGTGTTCTTTTGTTCCTGTTGAAGTGTGAAGTACAGTCCATGGTTTCTGGATGAACATAAAGAAGAGGCAGGAAATTAGTACATGCAAGTTACACTCCACGACAAAGACAAGTATTTTCTCTTCAGATACAACAGGTTGATGTTTTCAAAACTCCATCAGAAGAAAGTGGCCAAAAGGAGCCTCGGTATCTGTGAGCAGAAGAAAGGATGGTTGTTTTTCGAAGAGTGCTAATCTCCCTACTCACAGAGATTATCTTTCAAATGACTTATCATAAGTTGACCAAGGCAAATGGTGACATTTCAGTTTCCCCTCAACAAAGAGCAGTGCAATGAGACAGTGAAGACCTCCTTCACAGGAAACAAAAGGGCAGCTCTCCTTGTTTCACTTTCTAACTATGATGTATCATCTTCTGTTTTGTCTTCTACCCACAGTCAAAGAAGAAAACTCAAAGACACCTAACAGTTGCATCTACAGTCAAGCAACACCTGTCACCCAATTAGATTTACATTGTAGACAAGATTATAGTATAATACCCAGAGCAAAAATGTATTTGATCTAGTTTGTCTCTTGCAAACAGGTATACAAGCTCATCAAGTACAAAAAGAGCTTTGGCACAGTGTTTCAGGTTCTGTAAATCATCAAAGGAAAAATCTAAATGCCACTGCTCCAAAAAAGAGACATTTCCTCCTCTAAGTTAGAAACAGTCAAGTTCCAAATTTTCATAAAGGTTAAGAGAGGTCTCACTTACAAATAGATGGTCTGTTGCCTTTGTGCACATGTCCAAATGAAAGATATCCATTGTTATTTCAAAAAGTGAGACTTCAAAATTTGATTTAAAAAAAGCAAAGGTTTTCTTCAAAGCTTTGAACGAAACCCTCTCCAAATCCAATGTAAAAAGGCCGTTGAAGTGTTGCTTTCTAAAGGGTCCATAACCGTGGCTCATTCATATTTTCAAACTCCAAATCACAAGAAAGGTTTTCCTTTGATGTTCTCAGCATCAAACAAAGAAGATTGGAGCGATTTTGAAGAAATTGGCCACAGTTTCACTACGTGGCGCGCCTGGAATATTGCGCGACACACTCGAGCGGTGCACGGGCGATCTATGCGTCGCGCGGCCTTTGTGCGCGTGCGCGGCCCGCGCGCTGACACCGCGAGCGCCGACGGGCCCGACGAGCACGAGCAACCCTAATTTGGCGCGGCACTCTGAAAGCCAAACGCGTCGCGCATATGTGTGACCCTCATAAGTTATTCAAAGCGCCTCTGGAGCTGGCCTAAACGCATCAAAAGGATTTTCATCATATTCTCAAGGTATTTCCATGTACCCTCTCAGTTTTTGAAAAAAAATGCTAAGTGATATGAAGGGTTAAGAAGCCCTGTTTTCAAGCTGTGGTATGAGGACAAAATAATGTTTTCCTGATTGACTGATGAAATATCAAACACCTGTGAGCTTTATTTTTATTAAAGGACCATCAAAACACCCTCACTACAGTGGTGAAGCAAGGTTGAAGCTGTCCATATACAGTTGGAGTTTGTTTGGATCAGAATTAGTGCGAAGAGCAGTAGGATGTGAAGAGAGCAGTTTGTATGAGGAAAGTCTTTCACAGTTTAAATGATGGGAGAGTGTTTGTAATATCATAAAAGACATCTCAGAACTCTATCGCCTTGCCCCCTAAAACACAGTGACTACTCACTGTGTAAATCCAATGTGATTGACTATATTTATGGTGTTTAATTTATTAAGTTGCATGCTATAAAGAAAACAGTGTGTTGAACTGCTACAAATTTTTCATACCACAACATACAAAACTTTCAAACTTTGTCACCATATCTGAAAAACAGTGTTTTTGCTGTTTGGTGATCCGAGGTGTAAAACTGTGGTAAAATGCTGGATGTGCTATTAAAGGCGCCTACAGGAAAAGAAATTGTGTTAGGCTAAGAGTAGTGTGTTTTCACCTTTATATATCAAAGAATAAGGGTGTTTTATCTTCAAAGCATCAAAGGGCAAAGGTCACCCCTATAAACCACAGAAGGAGACAGTTTTTCACTGTGTATTCTACATTACTGTCTTTTGTTCTTAGAGCTTATTTGATAAGTTGATATTCATATAGAGCAAAGGTTTTTCTACTAAGGCAAAGGTGTTACATTGATAAGATGCCTTGATTATTTTGAAAAGAGAAAACTCTTACAGCCTCTGCTTAAAAATTTTGGAGCTTCTTAAACTTCGTTACCCTTGTTCCAGGACTGTGACATTGACTGTCTGATTACACTAAGGGTTGATTGCATAAGACATAATTTTGTTGAGTAATCGGCACACTATGAAGGGCAGGTTTTGTAATGATTGGAAAGTCTACCTTTGGACAAAGATAAAAATGTGTTGTTTACCTCCAAACTTCATAAGAACAAGGTGATTTCTTGACACTTTATACAGAAAATTTACCTAACAGTTTATCTCCTTTTCACTGTATGGTATCTTATTGAAAGGTCTGCTAGTTGAGATACTTTAAAGGTGGACAGGCCACTTTTTGAAAGAGCAGAAGTTTTGCATTGTAAGGAAACTTGTTGAAATCATCCAAATACATTATTTCTCTATCAAAACAGTGAATTGACACAGTTTGGCTCCAAGAAGGCAGTTTATAGACAGTAAGGCTGTTTGGTTCTTCAAAAGCACATCTAGGTCAAAATGCCTCCTAGGCAGGACAACAGAAGTGGTCCGCATAAAAGATATGCGCCAATCTCTACAGAGGAGGTTAATGCTCATCCATCCATCCTTTTCAACTTCCATGAAGTAGGTTGCCTAGATTTCTGCCAGAAGATACAGGAGGTCAAAAGTTTTTCGCCATTAACACACCTATGCGCCCTGAGGTTCCAGAACAAGCATTTCTAGGTAGCGGACCTTGATTTCAAGTTTTCTCCAAGATCAGTGTCCAAAGCCACCAAGATTCCATATCATGGCGAGAAATGGTTCAAACAGACCCATCTTGACTTGGAAGATTACAAGCCTTTCATCAAGCCTGAGCATAGAGATACTTTCACTGCTATTTTTCCTTTTTCTTATCTTCTTGATAGCTATGCTCCTCTTATGAAAGTCATAATGAAGTATTTTACTTGTGAAGGGAGGTTTGCTCGAGTTTATGCCTACCATGTCCGACTATTGATGCATTTCACTAGAACCAGGCAGCTAAATCTCCCTTACTTTTTATACAAAAGCCTCGAGAAGATGGCATCCATAGTCCAGAAGAAGGCCCCACCTCTGCAAATACCTTCCCTTTTCCATCATTCTCTGATCAAAATTATCATCCTACACCAGATAGAGAAAAAAGAGGTTCCATGGGATGTTTTTATCAGCCACCCAGATTTCTCTACTGTTCCTCCGGTCCATACATCTCCCACTCAGCCTATTCATCGCCCTATACCTTTGTCCAGCAGGCCTACTCCTAGAAGGCTCAAAATTACCACAGAACAGTAAGGACAGCAGGAATAAGGAGAGGGAAGTAGACAGCAAGAAGAGAAAGGTCATGAGCAAGAGGAAAGGGATGAAGAGCAGCAAACAGAAGATGAGGAACAGCAGCAGGATAATGGTGAAGGTCAGCAACGAACAGAAGATGATGAACAACAGGTACAAGAGGAAGAGAAGCAGCTTGATATTGAAGGACAAGAACAATAGCTTGGGTAGGAAGTTGAGCAACAACTTGAGCCACAAAATGAACAGGAAATCCAAGCACAGCAGCAGCTTGATTTTGGTGAAAAAGGGCAGCAGGTTGAAACACAAATTGAACAAGGCATTGAAGTAGAACAACAAATTGATGTTGGCGAACAGGGGCAACAAATTGAACAGCAAGAAGAAGACACACAACAGTTTCAAGAAGATGTCAAGGGTAAAGCAGTTGTGTCTCCTCCTCCCAAAAGAACAAAGCCTAGCACAGCAAGGAAGAAAGGGCCTAAGGCTGCCACTCCAAAAGTGACAAAAGTTGTCCCTAGTAAAAGAAAATCGCCCAAGAGGTCCCCCACTAACATGCCAAGAAGGAAGAGTGCAAGATTGGCTTTCAAAGGGAAAATCAAGGTTGGAGAAAGTAAAAAACATGGAGGTGCATTGGCTGTCATTCCAATCCAAAGTGATGACAGCGATAATGAAGCCCGCATTCTTGAAAACCTCCTAATCCATAGAGAGGGAAAAATTGAGGCATTGGAGAATGATCTTCAACGGGCAAGGAACTTCAACTATTTCTTGGAGACCCAAAATAAACAAATGAATGTCCATTTAGCTGTTCATGAAGCACGGGCAATAAAATACAAGAATGAAGCAGCTAAGGTGCAAATGAAGATAGAGGAGCTCATCGGTGAGTTTGATGAGGAAGAAGAGGGAGACCAGCCTAGGCGGAAGAGGCCTAGAACCATAGGGCTTAAAAGAGCCCTGGAAAAGCAAAGGGAAGAAGAACAGGCCCATCTCCAAGCCTTTCCCCTCACTGCCCTACTTGAGCAAGAAATTGAAGAAAACAAGGAGGCATGGCTAGAAAGAGCCAATAAACACTTGGAGATGAAACTTGAAAGAGCAAACAAAGATCTGGAGCTGCAAAGGAAGAGGACACATCACTTTCAAAAGTTGAATCAGTTTGCCCGGCGCAAGCTAAAGGCCACCCAAGAGAAATTGAAGGAAGCAAAGGGGAAGCGCCCGGCACGGAAAGAGGAGAAAGGCACATCAGCACTTGACATTTTGGCCTCAGCTTTGGAGCATGTTGCTAGGGACCCTTGAGGGTCATGCGCGCCAATTTTGGGCCCATTTTGACAACTTTTTGTTTTTTGGCATTTTTTGAGTTTTTGGTCGAAAACTCATAAATTCGCCATTTCATTTTGAGGATTTGTCAAGGGAGGAGGATGATACCAGTTGATGCCATAATTTCATGATCACGTCCTCAGCGATTTTCAGAGCATTTGGAGATCATTCGCCCCCTCAAAACGGCGAAAAATGCTCACTTTTTGCACATTCTGCCCGGCATATCAGCAGTCTGCAATTTTCTGGCTTTTTACACACATGTACAGATTTGGAGGACCTCCAGGCATCAGATTGAGGTGATTTTAGTTGCGCCGGAAAGTAGACACTTAGAGCTTTACAACGAGCTATCATGAGCTTCGTTTCGACATCAGGAAGGCTGCCAAATGTTTCCAGCAAGAAAGGGGACCTTTTTCTGATATAAATTTGAAGTATTTTTGTAATTTTTGAACCTAAAAAATCCGCTTTTTCCAAATGTGCGTTTAGCTATTTTTACACTTGGAAAATGATCCAAAGTCAATTAAATTCCATTTTTTAGCAATTTTTAGATATTTTATGAGATATTTTTGTGCCTTGGGCTTTGCAAAGCCTCAAGGACAAGTTTAGATATTTTGATTAGGCCAATGAGGATGGAAGTTGAACCATGAGGTTTTCCTCACTTGATCCTATTTATTCCACAAGCTCTCATTGTAAACAAGGCTGAACTTGAGAAGAGAAGCAATATATTGGTCATATGAGCTTTGGAGAAAACACTTGTGCTATGCTTTTGGATTGCCTCTTGAATGTTCTTGGATGGATGATGAAGGATTGTCGATGGATTTCATGACATGGTAGAATGGTACAGTGTTTCTTGCTTTGTTTTTGTCTTCTAGTTTTCATTCATAATACATGTTTCTTGCTTGCTATAGATCAGTGGAGAATAAATTTGAGATATGCCCATGGAGGCACCTCAAATTTCCTAAATCTTCATAGCTTTTATGTTTTCTTCTTCCCTAGTTGTATTAAAGAATTCTTAACTGCTCTTTAATAACTTGAGGATATTGTTGCTAGTTTCATTAATAGTTCTATGCATGTTGAGTAGGATGTATGGTGTGCCCTGCTTACCTATGACTGTCCATAGTTCCATACATGAAGCTATCTCTTTGACTGATTAAGATTATCATTTTGTTTGAACCAAGGAGGCCTAGTCTCGATCTAGCCCTTTGCCTAAAACTATGAAAGCTTGTTTGTCAAAGTGCCCAATAACTTAAAGACTGTGTTTAGGCGTTCCGGCATAGTATTTTGAGTTGTTAGTCCATCTTATGTGTTTTCCCCAAAGTCTGATAGCCATTTCCAAAAGTTAGAGGGTCTTATACTTCTATGCATGGCTGGAATGTTTGTTTCGATGTGTTGATTAGTTTATAGTTACATGTTGCATGATTAAGGGTTTTCTTTACCATGTTTATGTTATCTATTAAACCATGATGCTTGAAACTCTTCGTTGTTCACAAAATTGATGTCCATTTACTCCATTTTTCCCAAAGATCCTTTCTACCTTGAAATCAAATCGACCCTTCAACAGCCTCGTATCGTCATCTTATAGCTTTCTTGACCTTTTGACCCCATAGCCCAGTTAATCTACATCTTCTTATCTATTTTTATATCTTTGATCAGTTTCATCCCTCACAACTTAAAAAACCAAAAATCAAAAACTTACTTCATAACTAGCCTAATATCAGAACAACATAAGCAAACACACAAATATCCCTTACACATTTAGAGAGAGCCCTCTCTGAGTCCAGGAAGGCTAGATCCTTGGGCTCCAAAGCTTGGTTTGATGTTATATCATCATTTGGCTCACCAATCGGCCAAATCACGGGACCCTAACATAATGGCGATCACGGTGGGACATATTGAGTACATGACAGTCTAGCAAACTTTTATAGACTCCTTAGTCCTTCAAATTTTAACTTAAACCATCAGCCTTTAGAATCATTTAGTGTAAACTCTTTGTTTCACCATCTTAGCAAAGTGATGAATCAGGTTTATAACACTCTTACATCCTAGGCTGCACATAAAACTCAGAAAAAACCACAAAAAATTCCCTTAGATTGGTTTTTGTCAATATTGGTGGTGGACCATACACACATATCTCGAAAACAACCAATTTCCACCTGGCGACTCCACTAACCTCTAGAAGGCCTTACTATTTTACCGAATTCTAGGTTACTATCCGATAGACCTATCCCATCGCTCACTAACATAGCAGGAGATGGTGGAACACTGAGTACATGATAGTCTAGCAAACTCTTATAGACTCTTTGGTCTTTTAGATACTTAAACAAGCAAGAAGTCCATAGACCCATTTAGAGTAAACTCTTTTTGTTCTCATCACCCTAGCGAAGTGTTGAAACAAGTCTAGGATACTTTAAACCATAGGCTGCACAGAAAACTCAGAAAATCCAAAACATTTCCAGATTAGTTACCGGTGGTGGACCATAGCTATCTTCACAAAAACAACCCAGTTCCACCTGGCGACTCCACTAATCCATCCCTTTTATTTTGACCATCCTTCACCTTAGTAGAACTTTAGAGAGACCACTCATCCAGAACATTCACCAATACCATTCTCTCTAAACTCTAGACCCAAAATTTGGCTTCACGAAGAATCAACACCAGATCCCATCCAGACCCAAACCCCCCTATCATAGTAGATGACCCAGAGAAGATTCTGTGGCAAGCTTCCGAAACTGACCATCTAGCTACTGGTAGATCCATCCATAAAACAAGATCAGTACCTGAACATCTCACTATCCTACCAGATTCACATTTTGAATTAGAGTCATCAAAAACTCTTCTCAGAAGTAAATCATATTGTAAGATAAACTTTGACGATATTGAAACCCTAGACCAATCACACAGTCATAGTAGAGAAGCCTCACCTTCCACCCCCCCTGACTTTCAGCTTCTTCATTACTTTGGCTCCCACCATCCCAGATCTTCTCAAAACCAGACCACTAGTCCAAGTTCTGCCGCCACACCTGTTTAAACCACCTCATCTCATCCCACTAGTCCTCATCTTGTACATCATCCATTAGCTCCCGTCATGGCAGCCTGGTATGCACCTTTGGTGTTGCCACCGCCCTTGGCTCCTCTCCCAAATAAATATCAAGACAAAATCCCACACTTTACCGGAGAAGACACCACCACACCTCAATAGCATATAAGTAGGATGACTGATGCTTATGAATACCTGGAGGTACAAGACGAGACCGTCAGAATGAGAATATTCGCCCAAAGTCTTGGTGGTGAACCCAAAACATGGTTCAAAAGCTTAACTCCAAACAGCATCCACAATATCCCAAAACTACATCAAGTCTTCAGAAATAGATGGGAAATCCGAAGAAACCCTATTCAAACCCTGTCAGAATATAACAACCTAAAACGGGAAAATGGGGAAAGTGTCCAAGCTTACTGCATTAGGTTCAACAGTGTATATAACTCCCTCCCACCTCATTTCAAACCCCCACTTGGTTTAGCCTTGGCAAAATTCCCCGAGGGTTTCGATCCGGACATGACATATCATCTGAGAGACAAAGATCCCCCTACCTTAGAGGAAATGCAACAAATAGCCATAAAAGCAGATGCCAACTTAGCAGAAAAAAGGGCTAGGACTAGATCAGAAAGAAAGGTCACATATAAAGACGAGGTCTCCACTTCATCACCTTCCCTAGATCCTAGAATAGATGACTTAGTCAAAACCATGTCCAAAATGTGGGAAAGGATAAATGAAAAGGCTCCTGTTAGGGACAACCAACCAAACCCTCCAAACAGAAACCGGAACCAAAACTTTAGGAGGGAACAGCCCCAAAACAGACCAAGGGAAAATGACCAACAAATTAGGCCACCATTTAATGAAAAATACGTAGAAGAAGATAATAGAGATACAAAACCCATTGATGAAAGTCATTTAAATCTCGTAGGGTCTGATAATGAAAGCGAGGTGTACCTCACAGCGGAAGAACAAGAGTTATGTTCTCCTAATCAGGATGAAACCAACTATGAAGATCTCGACGATCCTGCCATAGATTTTCAAAATGCCATAATAGAAGCTCACCGACAGTATAACCTTAGAAGCAGAAAAAACCAAAACCATTCCAAAAAGGGTAGTCCTGACAGTACCAAAACCTCTGATGACATCCTAAAGAAGACCATGGATAGTAACAAAATTGGGGCCAAAAAGATTGACCAAAACAAAGGCAAGGCCATTCAGACAAATATTAGCTCAGATACTCCTAGTACCTCTACAAAAACCCCCGAGTTGGCTGTATCAAACAAAGTCCCAAGCCAAAGTCAGCAAATTAAGAACATATAAAAAGTTATGTCTGAGAAAGCTGAAACAAATCTGCCTAAACTACATACTCCTTTTAGTTTCGAAGGGGAAATTTCCAAAATAAAAATTACCATACCCCTCATGGAGCTAATAACTGTGGATAGGTATAGATCTCAAATCTTCAAAGTCCTCGACCTAGAGAGCAAGGCAGATACCTTGAATCTAACTGACGACAAACCCGAGCTCTTATTTGGCCCTAAAGTAGAGGGTGAATACCAAGAAGGATCTATTTCTCCTTTCTATGTAAGCTTAAACATACGGGACAAGATATTACATAACGCCATGTTAGATTCTGGTGCCTCCCATAACCTCATGCCTAAAGAAGTCATGGAAAACCTGGGACTAGAAGTGACTCAACCTTACAAAAACCTGTATTCTTTCGACTCAAGCCAGGTCAAATGTTTAGGTCTAATAAAGAATCTAGATTTTGCCCTAACACAACTACCAGCCAAAAACTTAGTCATGGACGTAGTAGTGGCCGATATCTCGCCCAAGTATGGAATGCTACTATCAAGAGCATGGGCTGCCAAAATACAAGGTAGTCTTCAAATGGATATGTCATTCGCTACTATCCCAGTTTTCAACCAAACGAGGAGGTTATACCGAGAGACTCACATGAAATACATGGTTAGCAACAGAGATAGGCCAAACAATACTCCCATCTATTCCGTTCATTCCAATTTAGATTCTTTTATCTTATACAATGAAAGTGATATAAACAAGCAGAAAAAAGAAAATGAAGACATTTCCAAACCATTACTGAATGAATAAATTGATGACCAAAGTCCCAAGAAACCTGAAAAACAGCTTAGTATCATGTATGAAAAGGAAGCTCTTTGGAGTATAAGCTTTGACGGTTCTTGTGGCAAAACAGGTTCAGGGGCCGACATCTGGATACACAACACTAAAGAAGGTAATTCTTTTAGATTAGAATTCCAATGTACTAATAACATTGCGGAATATGAAGCCCTTCTCATTGGTCTGCACATACTTAAGGACTTAGGCGCTAAGAGAGTATCAGCCCAAGGAGACTCAGAGCTTGTAATCAGGCAAATCAAAGGTGAATATTCGGCAAAGAACCCAAGACTAAGAGAATATAGGAATGCAGCTTTGGATATCCTTAAAACCTTTGAGAAATATGAACTCACCTATATCCCTATTATTCAAAACAACCTAGCAAATGAACTCGCCTTTGCTGCGAGTAATGGCCAAATTCCATGCCTAAGTGAACAATATAGTACTCAGGTCAAACATCGCCATACAGTACCAGATAATATTGACCATTGGCAAATATTCCAAGACGATGATCAAATTGATGATTTCCTACAATCTAGGAATGAGTTTGAAATAACCAAAACAGACTCAAGAGACGAAGAAAGGAAACCCAACCAAAGTCAAGACCAAAAGCTAAATCCACCTTTGTGGACCAATCTAAACCTGGTAGACCATCCATATGAAAATGAGATAGGAGAGGACATTGACCAAAGGGAACTCGAAGTCTTACACTGCGAAAATGACACCATACCCAGAGGGCTCGCACCTTTAGAAGAATTGTTTGACTTTAACGATGTGGCCAAAAAACCAAAAATGGAATCTACCGAGGATGACATAGAGGAATACAACATAGGAAGTCCAGAAGAGCCCAAACACATTAAAATATCCAAAACCCTCCCGCCTCACATAAAACATAAATACATCGAACTGTTTAAGGAGTTTAAAGATGTGTTTGCATGGGGATACCAAGATTTGAAGTCATATGACACCAGCATCATCCAACATAAAATTCCCCTCAAAGAAAACCAAAAGCCTTTCAAACAAAAGTTAAGAAGGATAAACCCAGTATTACTACCGTTGGTTGAAAAGGAAATTAAAAAGATGTATGATGCCGGGATAATAGTGTCTCTCCGATACTCTGAGTGGGTCTCAAATCTAGTATTAGTTAGGAAAAAGACTGGTGAAATCAGACTCTGTATTGATTTCCGAAACCTGAATAGGGCATGTCTGAAAGATAACTATCCTCTGCCCAAAATGGACCACATACTTCAGAAGGTAGTAGGCACTAAAAGAATCTCATTGCTTGATGGTTTTTCTGGTTATAACCAAGTGTTGGTTTACCCTACCGATCAACATAAGACAACTTTCACCACCCCTTGGGGCACTTTTATGTACGTTAAAATGCCTTTTGGACTGATGAATGCTGGCGCCACATTTCAAAGAGCCATGGACATAGCCTTCTCAGAAGACATAGGTGTTTTCATAGTCATATATCTTGACAATATAACGGTATATTCTAAATCAGATGAAGAACACTTAGCACACTTAAGAAAAGTTTTCAACAAATGCAGAAAGTATGGTCTATCCCTAAACCCAAAGAAAACACTTTTCGGTCTAGAGGAAGGAAAACTCCTAGGTCACATTATTTCGGAAGGAGGAATTAAAATAGACCCCCAGAGAATCGAAGGTATATTACAGATAAATCACCCCAGAAACATAAAGGAGTTACAGTCCTTTATCGGAAAGATAAATTTCTTAAGAAGATTCATCCCAAACCTTGCTGAACTCCTGAAAGATATCACAAATATGTTAAAAAAGGAGGTCGGGGTTAAATGGACTATAGAAGCCAAAAAATATTTTGAACTAATTAAAAGGGCCTTAACTGAAACACCAGTATTGATAAGCCCTGACTTCACCAAATATTTTTACATTTTTTCATTTGCCTCAGAACACACAATAGTTGCGGTGTTGTTGCAGAAAAATGCATCTGGGCAAGAACAACCCATTACCTTTTTTAGCAAATCCCTGAGAGATGCTCCCTTGAAATATAACATCATGGAAAAACAGGCATTCGCATTGAGAAATCCGACCTACCAAACTAGTTAAAGGACAAGGACTTGCAAGACTAATGGCTGAAACCAACCTCCAAGCTTTAGATATAAATTTTGTTGATGCCTTAGAAGAACAGGAAGAATGCACACTCCCCCCTATTGATCAAATATTTCTAGATTCACCTTGGTATGCAGATATTCTTTATGTGTTAACTTATCTGAATGCTCCTCCGACTTTATCAAAAACAAAAGCAAGATTCCTTAAACAAAAATCTTTAAAGTTTTGCATTTTAGATGGTTTTTTGTATTGGAAAAATCCCACTGGTATGCTGCTTAAATGTTTGCTTGAGTCTGATGCAGAGAAAATTATGCACGAAATGCACGAAGGGGAATGTGGGGGCCATCTCTACTGGAAAATCACAACGAACAAAATCCTTAGAGCCGGTTATTATTGGCCTACCTTATTCCCTGATACTCACAAACTAGTTATGACATGCCATAAATGTCAAATTTTTGATGGCAAGAAAAAGCTTTTACCTTTGCCCTTACATCCCATTATAGTTGAAGGACCCTTCCAGCAATGGGGTTTGGATTTCATTGGGGAAATTCACCCCTCCTCATCCGCTCAACATAAATGGATCCTCACAGCCACTTATTACTTTACCAAATGGATAGAAGCCATACCTTCCCGGAACGCCACCGATTCAGTCATCATCAAGTTCCTAGAAACCAATATCCTATCCAGATTTGGCTGTCCCAGGAAGATCATTACAGATAATGCCGCTGCCTTCTCCTCCAAAAGAATGATAGACTTCTGTCACAAGTATCATATTTCATTAGGACATTCCACAGCCTATTACCCTCAAGGTAATGGTTTAGCCGAGTCCTCTAACAAAAGCCTAGTCAACATTATCAAAAAACTTCTTGAACAAAATCAAAAGGCATGGCATGGGAAACTAGTACACGCCTTATGGGCTGATAGGTTAACCACCAAGAAATCCATAGGTATGTCTCCTTACCAACTAGTTTATGGCATAGATGCCATTTTCCCAACATCTTTAGGGGTCCCGGTAATGAAGCTATTACAAGAAGTCCAAATAGAAGAAAATGACATGCAAAGGAGGGTAAATCAGACTATCCATTTACAACAAACTAGAGAAGAAGTTTACCAAAGGGCTCAATTAGCACAAGACAAAATAAAACAGATTTTTGACAGAAGAACTAAGGAAAATGATTTTCAGATTGGAGATAAAGTTTTAAAATGGGATTCTAGAAGGGAAGATAAAGGTAAACATGGCAAGTTTGAAAATTTATGGAAAGGGCCTTACATCATCAGCTCAGTCAGTGGAAACAATGCTTTCTTCTTGCAAGAACTTGATGGGACTGAAATTTTTGGGGGTCCTGTGAATGGCAGGACATTAAAGCATTATTTTTGTCAGGAGCTCCATTTCTGAGTTTGAAACACTTTCATTCATTGTACATACCATTGTTTGAAATATAAAAAATAGAAAAGTCAAAAACAGTAAAAGATAGAAAAGAGGGCGAGTGAAGATAGAACAAAGCCCCATGTTCCAAAAAATAGTCTTTCGGAAAGCGAGCAAGTCTAAATGCCGCTACTAGTACTTCAATGTCTTGTTCAGCTATCTAGCCTAATCATAGCTGAGCATGTTTAAATTTATTTGCTGATAAGTTAGTGAGTGCAAAATATAGTCAACATTGTGTAAGATTGACTTATCACAGAGTTTAGATTAGGGAGAGATTCTGGTTCCACATGCCTAAAACAGAACCAAAGAGAGAAGCGAGGGATGAAAAATACATTGTACATCTTAGCCTCGCTTGTCTAGTTTCCCTTTTGTTGCAAAATAATATTTGTGTGCAGCTTGTCTTTTATGCCGCAAATGCATGACAAATCAGACTGTCTAATCCTGATTTGATCATTTTAAATTTCATGCTTTAGATTAGAGAACAAAATCCTGTCAAACTGCTTAATCTTGACAGTTGATCTAGCATAGGTAGATTAATGAAGGAGTTCATCAGTTTAATCTGAACTCCCAGCAGATATAAGAGTAGAAATAGATAGGTTCATTTTGCAAAAAGAAAAATATACATTGTCAAAAGGCTGCTAGTTCAAATGCGCCAAAGAGAAGAAAAAATGTTAGGAAAGTTAGTGGGGTAGGTAGAAGTATCATTGATGTTAACCATGCTGTCACTTTTTAGAAATATCATCAAAGAAGGGTGAAATTTTGCGCCAATGGGTAAGGCACTGGTCTTCATAAGCCAAAGATCTGAATTCTGGACACCTCCTGACGAGGAGTTGCCCTCCCCAAATGGAGCCACTATTAGTCATCAGTATTTTTCACTTGTTAGTGATGACTAGATCCATAGCTGAGTTTTCTAGAAGCTGATTTCCATATGTCAATTTTTCATCTAGAAAACCCTCATAAAACTTTTTTCGCCCTCCTACTTTTCAGTCCGCCCATGTCAAAGTTAAAACTCATTATCACTATCCTATCTAGCTTCAGCCCTACTGGTCTGCCCATCAGCTCTAAAAGGCAAATCCAAGTCTGTTTCAAAAGCCTCCCCTAAGTTAGGAAGTGGCACTTTAAGGCATTTTACCTTTGGCAAACATCAAAAAGCCAAAAACCTCCATCTGATACAGACCATTCATGACAGACCTCCCACTCTGCAAATGAAATTGATTACAGCCCTAAGTCGCGCCACTTACACACCCCTAAGTCTCAGCACTGCATAAACCACAGTCTCAAGCTGATTATTAGGTGTTTTACAGTGTTTTATGGATTTTGCAAAGACAGGAAATATAACATCATCTCAGAAGAAATTGCTTGAATCTACATTTAGAAGAACAATTTCTTCTCAATGAAAACATGAGCCTGAGATATATCTGCAAGACAAAGAGTACTCATCAAGACCTTGCAACTTCCTTTCAACATGAAATCACAGTAGAAGAAAGACACCACTGTCAAACAAACTAGTAATGTGTCATGGCCAAGAACCTCCTTCATCTACAAGCAGAGGGTTAAGGCACCTCCTTCATCTACAAGCAGAGGGCGATGGCCAATATTGATTTCAAGGATTGCAGAACCTACTATACGCCCAGGTTTGCTTTTTACTAGACAGTAAAATAGTGACTCTAGGTTTCTGAGTGTAAGTAATGATCATAGCAGGACTAAGATCTGAAATACGCAAGACAAAGGAAAACAGAGTGTGTGGTCTTGTAAAGAGAATCATTTGAGGTTTCAGTCATCAGCAGGGCGCATCAAAAAAGGGACTCCTTAATCAAAGTTATCATAACAAATATCTCTGTAGGGGTGTTAATATGAATAGCTTCAATCAGTCTTGAGCAGGAAAATACTTCAGTGAAAAGACCCCTGTGTGTTCTTTTGTTCCTGTTGAAATGTGAAATACAGTCCATGGTTTCTGGATGAACATAAAGAAGAGGCAGGAAAGTAGTACACAGTCCCAGATATAAGACATCTTAATATCAGTCAAAGCGCCGGTGTAAGTCTAGCTGTTGCAAGCTACACTCCACCACAAAATACGTAAACGGTTATGATCCGAGTTTAAAAAAAAAAACCCTAGGATAGGCATGCAAAGCTAATCAAGGAATGTCATTATTGAAATCAACTCCAATCATAGACAGGTGTCTTTTCAAAACTGTTTATCACAGCTGACACCGAAAGTTTGGGTTTATCTCCTCAAGAGGCCTTACAATTGAGACTATTGTTCAGAATAGGCAAGAAGGTGTTTGACCTACTATTAGTATGTTGGAAAGTATGAAACAAACATAAGTTTCATTATTTGAATAGACAGAGATATCATAAGTAATATGTTCTAAGCAGAGAAGTATATTGGAAAGGCGCCCTTCTTAATCAAAGGGCCATGGAAAAATCGAAATAAGTGCAGAAAATTTTGATACCTAGAGTGGGAAAGAGGTTGAAAAAACGCCTGGAGACAGAAACTGACAAAGCAAGTTAA
The DNA here is from genome assembly GCA_034641835.2 of Pinus albicaulis. Taxonomy (NCBI): domain Eukaryota; kingdom Viridiplantae; phylum Streptophyta; class Pinopsida; order Pinales; family Pinaceae; genus Pinus; species Pinus albicaulis. The sequence continues at coordinate 59,007 of JAXQQM020071839.1, read as the reverse complement.
AAATACAAGCCTTATCCTTCAAAAACCAAAGCAGTTTTCAGTCTTTTTAAACAGTTTTAGAGTGGGGTTTACATAACGAATATCACCATCAATGTTAACAAAGTAGCAGAGAATGGTATATAGTTCATTAAGTATTTGTCAAAGATGGAGCTTCTGTGATGAAATATTACCAGAGGGACATATTAGCAAGAATCAATCTATTCAAACCCATATGCATAACTGAATAGAGTTTTAACCTTTTCAAAATAGGTTTGTTCTTTATAAAAAGGTGGTACATGTTGACATTGTTTAAAAAGCGTGAAAGACCTGCTGCCAACGTCATTTCAAAAGGATAGACTCCTCTCAAAGCAATCAATATCATTTGGGTTTCAAATAAAACAACAAGTCCCAGTATTGTTTCAAAGGACATAACCTTCAAAACCCTTACAAGACTAAAAAAAAGAGTTTTATTTCATTTCGCTTTTCAAAGGATCAAAAGACCATTGCAAAACAGTCGAGCATATCCCCAAGCACGAGCAAAGCATCTCTGTGAAGTTCACGAGATCAAACAAGGGAGGTTTCGAGCGATTTGAAGGAGGTTTTTGCTATTTATAACTGCGTGGCACGCCTGGAATAGCGCGCGGCGCGCTCAGAGGCTGATTTACACAGACGGTCAACCACCGCGCGGCGCGCTTGTACATGTGCACGACGCGCTTGTACTCAAGGCCCGACCGACCCGACAGAGCCACCCGACACCATTTTGTGCACGGCGCCCTCCACTGTAAACGTGCCGCGCACGTTTAAACCCTCCAACACGCCTCCAGTTCACATGAAAAGCTACTCCAACTCTTGACAAGGCCTTCATCGAGTTATAAAGGTATTCTTACGTGCCTCCACTTGGTTTTTCAAACTGCATAGTGGTGAAAAAGGGGTTTAAAAATCACATTCTAAAATCACTGTTTTGAGTTTGATAAGAGATGTGTTTTTGCTGTGAGTATCAGTGGTCTAAAGTTGTGGTGAAATGTTAAAAAAGCTGATGAGGTCCTCTACAGGGAAAGAAATTGTGTTGAGCTAAAAACTGTATGTTTTCACCTTTCTTAAATCAAAGAACAAGGATGTGTTTTATTCTTCAGAACACCAAAGGGCAAAGTTACTCCTGCTACCCACCGAGAAAGACAGTTGCCCTGTGTATATTTTGAAATGCCTTTTGTTCTCCAAGTTCACTGTCAAGTTAATTTCAAAGGATATGAGACTTTTTCTAAAGAGACAAGTTTTACATACTAAAAGGAGTTTGGTATGTGTGAGAAGATAAAACCCTACAGCCTTATTTGAAACTTTGTTACCATACCTATAAACTGTGTTATTTCTGTGAGAATATCCATTGTTCAAAAGCTGTGCTGGAGTGGTGAGCATACTGATAAAAGTTCTTACAGGAAAAGAAATGTGTTGAACTAGGAGTTGTGTGTTTTCACCTTTACTAATCAAAGGACAAGAGATCCTATACCTTCAAAGCATCAAAGGGCAGGTCACTCCTATAAACCACAGAAAGGATAGTTTTTCACTGAGTATTCTAATTGACTGGTTTTTCTGTTCTTCAATGCTCACTATCAAGATTGATTTCCAGGAGTGATAGAGGCATTCTTCTAAGGAGGATTGGTATTATATATTGAAAGGAAGTCTTAGCTTTTGAAAGGAATAAGCTTATACAACCTCTGTTGAAACTTTTGGAGCATTCTTAACTTTTTCACCTTGTCACATAAACTGTAGCATTTGACTAGATGCTTACACTAAGGGTTGATTGCATAAGACATAAGTTTGTTGAGTGATTGGCACACTAGGAAAGGTAGGTTTGTAATGATTGGAAATTCTACCTTTGGACAAAGATAAAAATGTGTTGTTGACCTCCAAACTTCACAAGAACAAGGTGATTTCTTGACACTTTACACAGAAAATTCACCTAACAGTTTGTCTCCTTTTTACTGTATGGTCTCTTATTGAAAAATCTGCTGTCTGAGATACTTTAAAGGTGGAAAGGCCACTTTTTGAAAGAGCAGGGATTTTGTATTGTGAGGAAACTTGTTGATGTCATTCAAAGACAATTTTTCACTATCAAAACAAGTGAATTGGCAGAGTTCACCTTAAAGAAGGTAGTTTAAGGACAGTGAGGCAGTTTGGTTCTTCAAGAGCTTATTTGGCCCAAAATGCCGCCCAGGCAGGACAGCAGAAGTGGTTTTCATAAAAGATATGAGCCAATCTCTACAGAGGAGGTCAATGCTTATCCATCCATCCTCTTCAACTTTCATGAGGTAGGTTGTCTAGATTTCTGCCAGAAGGTACAGGAGGTCAAAAGTTTCTCGCCCTTGACACACCTATGTGCCCTGAGGTTCCAGAACAAGCATTTCCAGGTAGCAGAACTTGATTTCAAGTTTTCCCCAAGTTCAGTGTCCAAATCCACCAAAATTCCATATCATGGCGAGAAATGGTTCAAACAGACCCATCTTGAATTGGATGATTACAAGCTTTTCATCAAGCCCGAGCATAGAGATACTTGCACTGCTATTTTTCCTTTTTCTTATCTTCTTGACAGCTATGCTCCTCTAATGAAGGTCATAATGAAGTATTTTAATTCTGAAGCGAGATTTACTCGAGTTTATGCCTACCATGTCCGACTATTGATGCATTTCACTAGAACTAGGTAGCTAAATCTCCCTTACTATTTATACAAGAGCATCGAGAAGACGACGTCCACAGTCCAGAAGAGGACTCCATCTCTGCAAATAGCCTCCCTTTTCCATCATTCTCTGATCAACATTATCATCCTACACCAGCTAGAGAAGAAAGAGGTTCCATGGGATGTTTTTATCAGCCACCCAGATTTCTCTACTGTTCCTCTTGTCCATATATCTCCCACCCAGCCTGTTCATCGCCCTGTACCTTTGTCCAGAAGGCCTACTCCTAGAAGGCTCAAGTTTCCTACAGAACATTTAGGACAGCATGAAGATGAAGGACATGAACAGATAGAGGAGGAGGGGGATAAACATAATGAAACTGATGAAGACCAGCAGCATGATTTTCATGATCAGGGACAGTAGATTGAGCCACACAGTGAGCATGAGGTGGAAACACACCAGCAGCTTGATGTTGGTGAACAGGGGTAGCAATCTGAACAGCAGGAAGAGATGGGTGAAGAGCAGCAAATTGCAGATGAAGGGCAACAGCAGGAGCAAGAAGAAAAAGGTGTTGAACAGCAGCATCTTAGTGAAAGTGAAATGCAGGGACAAGAGGAAGAGCAGCAGCTTGATATTGAAGGTCATGAGTAGCAGTTTGGGCAGGAATTTGAGCAGCTGCTTGGGCCACAAAATGAACAGGAAATCCAAGTATAGGAGCAGCATAAAATTGATGATCAAGGTCAACAAGGATTTGAGGCAGATCAACCTCATAATATTGAGGGGCAGAAGCAACTTAAAGAGGACACACAACAGCCTCAAGGAAAGCAGCAGTTTCACGAAATTGACAAGAGTAAAGCCATTATGTCTCCTTCTCCCAAAAGAACAAAGCCTAGCACAGCAAGAAAGAAAGGGCCTAAAGCTGCCACTCCAAAAGTGACAAGAGTTGAACCTAGCAAAAGAAAATTGCCAAGGAGGTCTCTCACTAGTATGCCAAGAAGGAAGAGTGCAAGATTGGCTTTCAAAGAGAAAGGAAAGATTGGAGAAAGTAAAAAACATGGAGGTGCATTAGCTGTCATTCCAATCCAAAGTGATGACAGTGATAATGAAGCCTGCATCCTTGAAAACCTTCTAATCCATCGAGAGGGTCAAATTGAAGAATTAGAGAATGACCTTCATCGGGCAAAGACCTTCAATCACTTTTTGGAGATCCAAAATAAACAAATGAATGTCCATTTGGCTGTCCATGAGGCACGAGCTATCAAATACAAGAAAGAGGCAGCTAAAGCACAAATAAGGATAGAGGAGCTTATCGGTGAATTTGATGAAGATGAAGAAGAGGACCAGCCTAGGCGGAAGAGGCCTAGAACCATAGGGCTTAAAAGAGCCCTGGAAAAGAAAAGGGAAGAAGAACAGGCCCATCTTCAAGCCTTTCCCCTCACTGCACTACTTGAGCAAGAAATTGAAGAAAATAAGGAGGCATGGCTAGAAAGAGCCAATAAACACTTGGAGATGAAGCTTGAAAAGGAAAACAGAGCCTGGAGCTGCAAAGGAAGATGGCACAGCACTATCAAAAGTTGAATCAGTTTTCCCGACGCAAGCTAAAGGCCACCCAAGCAAAACTGAAGGAAGCAAAGGGGAAGCGCCCGGCACGGAAAGAGAAGAAAGGCACATCAGCACTTGATATTTTGGCTTCTGCTTCGGAGCATGTTGCTAAGGACCCTTGAGGGTCATGCATACCAATTTTGGGCCCATTTTGACAAGTTTTGGTTTTTTGGCATTTTTGGGTTTTTGGTCAAAAACTCATAAATTCGCCATTTCATTTTGAGGATTCGTCAAGGGAGGAGAATGGTACCATCAGATGCCATAATTTCATGAGCATGTCCTTAGCGATTTTCAGAGCATTTGAAGATCATTTTCCCCTTCAAAGTGGCGAAAAAGCCTCGCATTTTGCACATTCTACCCGGTCTATCAGCAGACTGTAATTTTCTGGCTTTTTACACACATATATAGATTTGGAGAACTTCCAGGCATCAGATTGGGGTGATTTCAGTTGTGCCGGAAAGTAGACACTCAGAGATTTCCAACAAGCTATCATGAGCCTCGTTTGGACACCAGGAAGGCTGCCAAATGTTTCCAGCAAGTCAGGGGACCTTTTTCTGATATAAATTTGAAGTGTTTTTGTAATTTTTGAACCTCAAAAATATGCTTTTTCCAAATGTGCGTTTAGCTATTTTTGCACTTGGAAATTGTTGCAAAGTCAATTAAATTCCCATTTTTAGCAATTTTTAGATATTTTATGAGATATTTTTGTGCCTTGGGCTTTGCAAAGCCTCAAGGACAAGTTTAGATATTTTGATTAGGCCAATGAGGATGGAAGTTGAACCATGAGGTTTTCCTCACTTGACCCTATTTATTCCACAAGCTCTCATTTGTAAACAAGGCTGAACTTGAGAAGAGAAGCAATATATTGGTCATATGAGCTTTGGAGAAAATAATTGTGCTATGCTTTTGGATTGCCTCTTGAATGTTCTTGGATGGATGATGAAGGATTGTTGATGGATTCCATGACATGGTAGAATGGTATAGTGTTTCTTGCTTTGTTGTTGTCTTCTAGTTTTCATTCATGATACATGTTTCTTATTTGCTATAGATCAATAGAGATTAAGTTTGAGATATGCCCATGGAGGCACCTCAAAATTCTTGAATCTTCATAGCCTTTCATGTTTTCTTCTTCCTTAGTTGTATTAAAGAATTCTTAACTGCTCTTTAATAACATGAGGATATTGTTGCTAGTTTCATTAATAGTTCTATGCATATTGAGTAGGATGTATGGTGTGCCCTTCTTACCTATGACTGTCCATAGTTCCAGCCATGAAACTATCTCTTTGACTGATTAAGATTATCATTTTGTTTGAACCAAGGAGGCCTAGTCCCGATCTAGCCCTTTGCCTAAAACTATGAAAGCTTGTTTTTCAAAGTGCCCAATAACTTAAAGATTGTGTTTAGGCATTCCGGCATAGTATTTTGAGTTGTTAGTCCGTCTTATGTGTTTTCCCCAAAGTCTGATAGCCATTTCCCAAAGTTAGAGGGTCTTATACTTCTATGCATGGCTGGAATGTTTGTTTCTATGTGTTGATTAGTTTATAGTTACATTTTGCATGATTAAGGTTTTTTCTTTACCATGTTTATGTTATCTATCGAACCAGTAATGCTTGAAACTCTTTGTTGTTCACAAACTTGATGTCCATTTACTCCATTTTTCCCAAAGATCCTTTCTACCTTGAATCAAATCAGCCCTTCAACAGCCTTGTATCATCATCTAATAGCTTTCTTGACCTTTTGAACCCATAGCCCAGTTAATATACATCTTGTTATCTATTTTTATATCTTTGATCAGTTTCATCCCTCACAACTTAAAAAACCAAAAATCAAAAACTTACTTCATAACTAGCCTAAAATCAGAATACAAATAAGCAAACACACAGATATCCCTTACACATATAGAGAGAGCCCTCTCTGAGTCCAGGAAGGCTAGGTCCTTGGGCTCCAAAGCTTGGTTTGATGTTACATCGTCATTTGGCTCACCAATCGGCCAAATCACAAGACCCTAACATAATGGCGATCACGGTGGGACTTTGAGTCAAAACATCCTAGGTATCCCTTAGGAACTCTTAGATCTCAGTCAAACTTAGAAGAGTAGAATCTGGTTGTCTCACCATCCTAGCAAAATGATGACTCAGCTGTAGGACACTCTTCCAAACCTTAGGATTACATAAAAACTCAAAAAACCCCAAAAACTCCCTTAGATTGGTTTCTGACAGTATTGGTGGTGGACCATACACATATACCTCAAAACAACTAAAAATCCACCTAGCGACTCCACTAGCCTCCAGTAGGCCTTACTACCTTGCTAAATTTTAGAATTCCATCCGATTGAGCCACGTCATCGCCAACCTAACATAATGGCGATCACGGTGGGACTCTGAGTGTTAAACAAACTTAGTTTCCCTAATCTTTAGAGACTTTTGAGAATATTAGTTGGCTGACTTATCCCACCGCTCCCTAACATAATGGAGATCATGGTGGGACCTATTGAGTACATGATAGTCTAGCAAACTTTTATAGACTCCTTAGTCCTTCAACTTTTAACTTAAACCATCAGCCTTTAGAATCATTTAGTGTAAACTCTCTGTTTCACCATCTTAGCAAAGTGATGAATCGAGTTTATAACACTCTTACATCCTAGGCTGCACATAAAACTCATAAAAAACCACAAAAAACTCCCTTATATTGGTTTTTGTCAATATTGGTGGTGGACCATACACACATATCTCGAAAACAACCAATTTCCACTTGGCAACTCCACTAGCCTCCAGTAGGCCTTACTATTTTATCGAACTCTAGATTACCATCCGATAGACCTATCCCATTGCTCACTAACATAGTGGGAGATGGTGGGACACTGAGTACATGATAGTCTAGCAAACTCTTATAGACTCTTTGGTCCTTTAGATACCTAAAAAGCAAGCAGCCCATAGACCCATTTAGAGTAAACTCTTTTTGTTCTCATCACCCTAGCAAAGTGTTGAAACAAGTCTAGGATACTTTAACAAACCATAGGCTGCGCATAAATTTAGAAAATCTAAAAAATATTTCCAGATTAGTTACCGGTGGTGGACCATAGCTATCTTCACAAAAACAACCCAGTTCCACCTGGCGACTCCACTAGCCCATCCCTTTATTTTGACCATCCTTCACCTTAGTAGAACTTTAGAGAGACCACTCATCCAGAACATTCACCAATACCATTCTCTCTAAAATCTAGATCCAAAATCTAGCTTCACGAAGAATCAACACCAGATCCCATCCAGACCCAAATCCCCCTATCATAGTAGATGACCCAGAGAAGATTCTGTGGCAAGCTTCCGAAACTGACCATCTAGCTACTGGTAGATCCATCTGTAAAACAAGATCAGTACCTGAACATCTCACTATCCTACCAGTTTCACCTTTTGAATTAGAGTCGTCAAAAACTCTTTTTAGAAGCAGATCTCATAGTAAGATAAACTTTGACGATCTTGAAACCCTAGACCAATCACACAGTCATAGTAGAGAAGCCTCACCTTCCACCCCCCTTGACTTTCAGCTTCTTCATTACTTTGGCTCCCACCATCCCAGATCTTCTCAAAACCAGGTCACTAGTCCAATTTTATCTGCCACACCTGTTCAAACCACCTCATCTCATCCCACTAGTCCTCATATTGTACATCATCCATTAGTTCCCGTCATGGCAGCCTGGTATGCACCTTTGGTGTTGCCACCGCCCTTGGCTCCTCTCCCAAATAAATATCAAGAAAAAATCCCACACTTTATTGGAGAAGACACCACCACACCTCAACAGCATATAAGTAGGATGGCTGATGCTTATGAATACCTGGAGGTACAAGACGAGACCGTCAGAATGAGAATATTCGCCCAAAGTCTTGGTGGTGAACCCAAAACATGGTTCAAAAGCTTAACTCCAAACAACATCCACAATATCCCAGAACTACATCAAATCTTCAGAAATAGGTGGGAAATCCGAAGAAACCCTATTCAAATCCTGTCAGAATATAACAACCTAAAACGGGAAAATGGGGAAAGTGTCCAGGCTTACTGCACTAGGTTCAATAGTGTATATAACTCCCTCCCACCTCATTTCAAACCCCCACTTGGTTTAGCCTTGGAAAAATTCCCCGAAGGTTTCGATCCGGACATGACATATCATCTGAGAGACAAGGATCCCCCCACCTTAGAAAAAATGCAACAAATAGCAATAAAAGCAGATGCCAACTTAGCAGAAAAAAGGGCTAGGACTAGGTCAAAAAGAAAGGTCACATATAAAGACGAGGTCTCCACTTCATCACCTTCCCTAGATCCTAGAATAGATGATTTAGTCAAAACCATGGCCAAAATGTGGGAAAGGATAAATGAAAAGGCCCCTGTTAGGGACAACCAGCCAAACCCTCCAAACAGAAACCGAAACCAAAACTTTAGGAGGGAACAGCCCCAAAACAGACCAAGGGAAAATGACCAACAAATTAGGCCACCATTCAATGAAAACTATGTGGAAGAGGATGACAGGGATATAGAAACTCTTGATGAACATCATTTAAACCTCATAGGATTTGATAATGAGAGTGAGGTGTACCTTACAGAAGAAGAACAAGTGTTCTTTTCTCCTATTCAAGATGAGACCAACTATGAAGATCTCGACGACCCCGCCATAGATTTTCAAAATGCCATAATAGAAGCTCACAGACAATATGACCTTAGAAGCAAAAGAAACCAAGATAATTCGAAGAAAGGTAACTCAGATATTGCTAAAACCCCTGATACCATCCTCAAGAAAGCAGTAAGCAGTGACAAAATCAAGGCCGATAAGAGTGACCAAAACAAAACTAAAGTTACCCAAACTAGTCTTAACTCAGCTGTTCCAAGTACTTCCACAAAAGTTACCGAAGCAACTATGGCAAACAAAATCCCGAAACAAAGCCAACAAACTCAGAACATAGAGAAGGTCGTGACTGAAAAAGCTGAAACAAACATATCTAAACTTCAGCTGCCTTTTAGCTTTGAAGGCGAAATCGCCAAGATCAAGATCACCATGCCTCTTACTGAACTCATCGCCCAAAACTCTTATAAATCCCAAGTGCTAAAGGTCCTAAATCTAGGGAATGATGCGAACACTGTTAATCTGGCTGATGACACTCCTGAAGTGTTGTTTGGTCCAAAGATAGAGGGAAAATTCCAAGAAGGAACTACTCTTCCATTTTACATTAGCCTAAACATTCACGACCAAATCCTCCACAATGCCATGCTAGACTCTGGCGCCTCGCATAATCTTATGCCAAAGGTAGTAATGGAAAGACTAGGCCTGGAAATCACAAGACCATACAAAGACTTGTATTCATTTGATTTGAGTAGAGTCAAATGCCTAGGTTTGATCAAAGACCTTTGTTTTAGTCTGGCCCAAATACCTACGAAACATCTAATCATGGATATAGTAGTGGCAGACATCCCTCCCAAGTACGGGATGCTTCTATCCAGATCATGGGGAGCCAAACTCCAAGGGAATATTCAACTGGACATGTCATACGCCACCATTCCTGTGTTCGGCCAGACCAGAATACTCTACCGAGAATCACACATGAAATACATGATTAGCAGTCAAGATAGGCCAGACAACATTCCAATTTGTTCCTTGCGTTCCGACCTGAACTCTTTCATTATGAATATTGATGAAAACATGGAGGAAGAGTTAGAAGAAACTGAAATAAACTTAGATCCACCACAGCAGCTGTCCCTGGTGCCTTATGATGAACTAGACACTCAAAACTACCATGATCATGAACAACTGTGTCATGAGGAAAGTAAGTATGTCCCTTCTAAGGTGGGATTAGAGCAAGAAGCGCAAACCCTTATGTACTATCAAGCGAATTACTCTAACCCTAGTCAAACACCAGCAATAACCTGTGGAAATTTTTCCGGGTAAAGGCTTTAGAATATTTACACATCATAAACTTGTTCGGAACCCGGGAGCAAGGGAGTTTAATGTTTCTACCATACCTCAAAGATTTACCATCATATGGATCATCCACTGCAAATGAAACTTTGACTATAGCCCTAGCAGCTCAAAATCTAGAAAAAATGCCTGATAAACTTCTTATGAGCAAGAATGATAGTTGCAGTCCCAGCATACCTGAGCCACTGAAATTGGCTCATATTCTGTCTTTTCATGAAGAACTCAAAAATGCTAAAATCAGAAATGTCATGCAGAATACCAATTTCTACAGGAAAAACAAGGGAAAATGCTGTGACACTTCTTCTCCCTCAAAGAATAACTTTGACAAGAGAAAACATAACAATCTGAACCAAACTGTAATAATCAGGGATAAAATAGCTGGTCAAAGAGTCTGTTTAAATTTTAGAAATACTGCTGCATATCCCTATAACAGAAATTCTGTTTTTTCTACCCAAGACCATGATTTATCAATTAAAAGTGCTTTTAATCATGTGTTTTCGCAAGATAATGTTTCAGGTCATGTTCAAAAGATTCCCTTGCAAAGTAGACAGCTTAAAGATTTTTTCCAGTTTGTGGGAGGTAGATCTAATTTCAAAATAAAAATTGCAAAACCACCCAATATCAGAAATCTGTTCATGAAGGCCATGTTCCCAGTTTTAAATTTTTGCATTTTTGCATACCTTGATGATGTCATTATCTATTTCAAGAATGACCAAGAGTACATGCATTACTTGAGGAAAATGTACAGTAAGGAAAGGAGTGGAAATGAGATATTCAAAGAGGTGCAGCGGGAAGATACCGGGCTATTCAGAGATTCTTGCATGAATCCCTGTGTCATGTTAGAGAGAGAAAAATTCCCAAATTTCTCTTTTCAGGAGTTGAGTGGGCCAAGGGTGAGAGGAGATCCTTACGAGGATAAGATGCTTAAATTCCGTCATTTCCAAGATTTCTGAGTTTGAAACACTTTCATTCATTGTACATACCATTTTTTGAAATATAGAAAAATAGAAAAGTCAAAAACAGTAAAAGTGAGAAAAGTCAAAAACATTAAAAGATAGAAAAGAGGGCGAGTGAATATAGAACAAGGCCCCATGTTCCAAAAAATAGTCCTTCGGAAAGCGAGCAAGTCTAAATGCCGCTACTAGTACTTCAATGTCTTGTTCAGCTATGTAGCCTAATCATAGCTGAGCATGTTTAAATTTATTTGCTAATAAGTTAGTGAGTGCAAAAGATAGTCAACATTGTGTAAGATTGACTTATCATGGATTTTAGATTAGGGAGAGATTCTGGTTCCACATGCCTAAAACAGAACCAAAGAGAGAAGCGAGGGATGAAAAATACATTGTACATCTTAGCCCCGCTTTTTCTAAATTTCCTTTATGCAGAATAATATTTGTGTGCAGCTTGTCTTTTATGCCGCAAATGCATGACAAATCAGACTATCTAATCCTGATTTGATCATTTTAAATTTCCTGTTTTAGATTAGAGAACAAAATCCTGTCAAACTGCTTAATCTTGACAGTTGATCTAGCATAGGTAGAGTAATGAAGGAGTTCATCAGTTTAATCTGAACTCTCGGTAGATATAAGAGTAGAAATAGATAGGTTCATTTTGCAAAAAGAAAAATTTACATTGTCAAAAGGCTGCTAGTTCAAATGCGCCAAAGAGAAGAAAAATGTTAGGAAAGATAGTGGGGTAGGTAGAAATATCATTGATGTTAACCATGCTGTCACTTTTCAGAAATAACATAAAAAAAAGGGTGAATTTTTGCGCCAATGTGTAAGGCACTGGTCTTCATAAGCCAAAGATCTGAATTCTGGACACGTCCTGACAAGGAGCTGCCCTCCCCAAATGGAGCCACTGTTAGTCATCAGTATTTTTCACTTGTTAGTGATGACTAGATCCATAGCTGAGTTTTCTAGAAGCTGATTTCCATATGTCAATTTGTCATCTAGAAAACCCTCATAAAACGTTTTTCGCTATCCTGCTTTTCAGTCAGCCCATGTCAAGGTTAAACCTCATTATCACTATCCTATCTAACCTTAGCCCTACTAGTCTGCTCATCAGCTCTAAAAAGACAATCAAATGTCTGTTTCAAAAGCCTCCCCTAAGTTAGGAAGTGGCACTTTAAGGCATTTTACCCTTGGAAATCATCAAAAGGCCAAAAACCTCCATCTGTTACAGACCAATCATGACAGACCTCCCACTCTGCAAATGAAATTGATAACAGCCCTAAGTCGCGCCACTTACACACCCCTAAGTCTCAGCACTGCATAGACCACAGTCCCAAGCTGATTATTAGATGTTTTACAGTATTTTATGGATTTTGCAAAGACAGGAAATATAACATCATCTCAGAAGAAATTGCTTGAATCTACATTTAGAAGAACAACTGCTTCTCAATGAAAACATGAGCCTGAGATATATCTGCAAGACAGAGAGTACTCATCAAGACCTTGCATCTTCCTTCCAACATGAAATCACAGTAGAAGAAAGACACCACTGTCAAACAAACTAGTAATGTGTCATGGCCAAGAACCTCCTTCATCTACAAGCAGAGGGTGAGGGCACCCCCTTCATCTACAAGTAGAGGGCGATGGCCAATATTGACTTCAAGGATTGAAAAAATTACTATAAGCACAAGTTTGCCTTTTAATAGACAGTAAAACAGTGACTCTAGGTTTCTGAGTGTAAGTAATGATCATAACAGGGCTAAGATCTGTAATATCCAAAACAAAAGAAAACAGAGTTTTTGGTCTTGTATCCTAAGAAAGAGAATCATTTGAAAGTTTTAGTCATCATCAGGGCGCATCAAAAAAGGGACTCCTTAATCAAAGCTATCATAACAAATATCTTTGTAGGGGTGTTAATATGAATAGCTTCAATCAGTCTTGAACAGGAAAATACTTCAGTGAAAAGACCCCTGTGTGTTCTTTTGTTCCTGTTGAAATGTGAAATACAGTCCCTGGTTTCTGGATGAGCATAAAGAAGAGGTAGGAGAGTAGTATACAGTCTCAGACAGGTGACATCTTGCTATCAGTCAAAGTGCCAGTGTAAGTCCAGCTGTTGCAAGCTACACTCCACCACAAAGACAAGTTTTTTCTTCAGATACAGCAGGTTGGTGTTTTCAGATTTTCATTAGGAAGAAGATGTCTAATGACAGCCTTGGTATCTATGAAATAGGCCAACAGTTTTTCCACATCTTGTATACTTGCCTCCTCAATACAAAGATAGAAACTGGTTATGATCTGAGTTTTAAAAATCCTAGGACAGGCATGAAAAGCTAATCAAGGAATGTCATTATTGAAAGCAACTCCAATCATAGACAGGTGTCTTTTCAAAACTGTTTATCACAGCTGACACAGAAATTTTGGGTTTATCTCCTCAAGAGGCCTTACAATTGAGACTATTGTTCATAATAGGAAAAAAGATGCTTTGACCTACTGTCAGTGTGTTGGAAAGTTTGAAACAAACCTAGGTTTCATTATTCAAGGGATAGAGATATGATAAGTAATATGTTCTAAGCAGAGAAGTATATTGGAAAGGCGCCCTTCTTAATCAAAGGGCCATGGAAAAATCCAAATAAGTGCAGAAAATTTTGATACCTACAGTGGGAAAAAGGTTGAAAAAACGCCTGGAGATAGAAACTGACAAAGTAAGTTGAAAAGACAAGCCTTATCCTTTCAAAAAACAAATCAGTTTTCAGTTTTTTTAAACAGTTTTAGAGTGGGGTTTACATGATGAATATCACCATCAATGTTAACAAAGTAGCAGAGAATGGTATACAGTTCATTAAGTAGTTGTCAAAGATGGAGCTTCTGTGATAAGATATTACCAGAGGGACATATTAGCAGGAATCATCTATTCAAAACCATATGCATGACTCAACAGAGTTTTAACCTTTTCAAAATAGGTTTGTTCTTTATAAAAAGGTGATACATGTTGACATTGTTTAAAAATCATGAAGGACCTGCTGCCAACGTCATTTCAAAAGGATAGACTCCTCTCAAAGCAATCAATATCATTCGGGTTTCAAATAAAACAACAAGTCTGAGTATTGTTTCAAAGGACATAACCTTCAAAACCCTTACAAGACTAAAACAAAGAGTTCTATTTCATTTCGCTTTTCAAAGGATCAAAAGACCATTGCAAAACTGTCGAGCATATCCCCAAGCACGAGAAAAGCATCTCTGTGAAGTTCACGAGATCGAGCAAGGGAGGTTTCGAGCGATTTGAAAGAGGTTTTGGCTGTTTATAACTGCGCGGCGCGCTCAGAAGAAATTTTACACGGGCCGATAACAGTGGCGCGGTGTGCCTGTACATGTGCGCGACGCACCTATACTCAACGCCCGGCTGACCCGACAGGGCCACCCAACACCATTTTGTGCGCGGTGCCATCCACTGTAAACGTGCCTCGCACGTTTAAAACCTCCAACACGCCTCTAGTTCACATGAAAAGCTACTCCAACTCTTGACAAGGCCTTCATCGAGTTATAAAGGTATTCTTATGTGCCTCCACTTCGTTTTTCAAACTGCACAGTGATGAAAAAGGGGTTTTAAAAATCACAGTCTAAAATCACTGTTTTGAGTTTGATAAGAGATGTGTTTTTGCTATGAGTATCAGTGGTCTAAAGCTATGGTAAAATGTTAAATAAGCTGATGAGGTCCTCTACAGGGAAGGAAGTTGTGTTAGGCTAAAAACGTTGTGTGTTTACCTTTCATAAGTCAAGAAGAAGGGTGTACTTATTCTTCAAAATATCAAAAGGTATGTTACTCCTACTATCACAGGAAAGGACAGTTGTTCACTGTGTTCTGTTTGGCTGCCTTTTTGACTCTCCAAACTCGTTTGACAAGTTGATTTTTAAGGGATACAAAGATATTTGATAAAGAGATAGGTTTTCCATATTGAAAAGGAGCTGCTCCACATAAAGACTGCTACATCACCATATACAACAAATAGTTGTTGGCTGTGAATATCCTTGTTCAAAAGACTGTGCTGAAGTGTTGGATTACTATTAAAAGTCTCTATAGGGAAAGAGCATGTGTTGGGCCAAACTGTGTGTTCTTACCTTTTCCTAAATCAAAGAACAAAGGATGTGTTTTATTCTTCAGAACACCAAAGGGCAAAGTTACTCCTGCTACCCACCGAGAAAGACAGTTGCCCTGTGTATATTTTGAAATGCCTTTCGTTCTCCAAGTTCACTGTCAAGTTAATTTCAGAGGATATGAGACTTTTTCTAAAGAGACAAGTTTTACATACTAAAAGGAGTTTGGTTTGTGTGAGAAGATAAAACCCTACAGTCTTATTTGAAACTTTGTTACCATAACTATAAACTGTGTTATTTCTGTGAGAATATCCATTGTTCAAAAGCTATGCTGGAGTGGTGAGCATACTGATAAAAGTGCTTACAGGAAAAGAAATATGTTGAACTAGGAGCTGTGTTTTTCACCTTGAGATTCTATACCTTCAAAGCATCAAAGGGCAGGTCACTCCTATAAACCACAGAAAGAGACAGTTTTTCACTGTGTATTCTACATTTCTGTCTTTTGTTCTTAGAGCTTATTTGATAAGTTTATATTCATATAGAGCAAAGGATTTTCTACAAAGACAAAGGTGTTACATTGATAAGAGGCCTCGATTATTTGAAAAGAGGGTCAAAGGCATGTGTTATGTTTTTGAGCTCCAAACATCACAAGACAAGGTTATTTTACACCCTAAAACAATTTTCTTTTTTTATTTCAATAAATTGTCCCCTTTTCACTGCATCACCGTTAAGAGGTCCCAATGTCGAGATACATATTGTGGGGAAAAGGTCACTTTTGAAAGAGATGGTGGTTTTTGTGGTATTGGGAGGAAATCTTTGAAGGTATTTGAAGACATTTGTCTACCTGGAATAAATGAACTGATGTAGACATAATTGTAAGAAGGGGCATGAAAAGGTAGGACCTCTTTTGGTGCCCAAGAGCTTATTTAGCTTCAAATGCCACCAGCAAGACAACAGAAGTGGTTTGCATAAAATATATGAGCCAATCTTGACAGAGGAGGTCAATGCGCATCCATCCATCCTTTTCAACTTTCATGAGGTAGGTTGTTTAGATTTCTGCCAGAAGGTACAGGAGGTCAAAAGTTTCTCGCCCTTGACACACCTATGCGCCCTGAGGTTCCAAAGCAAGAATTTCCAAGTAGCAGACCTTGATTTCAAGTTTTCCCTGAGGTCAGTGTCTAAAGCCACCAAAATTCCATATCATGGCGAGAAATGGTTCAAACAGACCCATCTTGACTTGGATGACTACAAGCCTTTCATCAAGCCCGAGCATAGAGATACTTGCACTACTATTTTTCCTTTCTCTTATCTTCTTGACAGTTATGCTCCTCTAATGAAGGTCATAATGAAGTATTTTACTTGTGAAGGGAGATTTACTCGAGTTTATGCCTACCATGTCCGACTATTGATGCATTTCACTAGAACCAGGCAGCTAAATCTCCCTTACTTTTTATACAAGAGCATCGAGAATATGGCATCCACAGTCCAGAAGAAGGCCCCACCTCTGCAAATACCTTCCCTTTTCCATCATTCTCTGATCAAAATTATCATCCTACACCAGCTAGAGAAGAAAGAGGTTCCATGATGTTTTTTATCAGCCTACTCGTATTTTCTACCGTTCCTCTCGTCCACATATCTCTACCCACCGTTCATCGCGTCTTCATACCTTTGTCCAGCAGCTCACTCAGAAGGCCTGGCATCACCATGAATAGCCTGCAGACAACATGAAGAAAGAAGGACACAACAGTAGAAGAAGAAGAGGAGGGTATGAAGAAAAGTTTATAACACTAAAGAAAGATGATTTTTGATGGTCAGACTTGATGATACACAAGGACATGAGGTGGAACACACCGGCACAGCCTTGATGTTGCAACAGAGCAAGCAGCTTTGAACACAAAAGAGACAGGGTAAGAGCAGAAATTGGGGTTATTTTTGTCGTTACATAAGAACAAGAGGAAAGAGTGTCGAAGTCACGCATCTCGTTGGAAATGAACAATAGGAGAGCAAATTAGCCTGATAATATTGAAGGTCATGAATAGCAGTTTGAGCAGGAATTTGAGCAGCTGCTTGAGCCACAAAATGAACAGGAAATCCAAGCATAGCAGCAGCATAAAGTTGATGATCAAGGGAAATAAGGATTTGAGGCAGATCAACCTTATAATATTGATGGGCAGAAACAACTTAAAGAGGACACACAGCAGCCTCAAGAAGAGCAGCAGTTTCAAGAAGTTGACAAGGGTAAAACAGTTGTGTCTCTTTCTCCCAAAAGAACAAAGCCTAGCACAACAAGAAAGAAAGGGCCTAAGGCTGCCACTCCAAAAGTGACAAGAGTTGTCCCTAGCAAAAGAAAATTTAAGGAAGAGATCTCTCTCACTATAATAAGAAGGAAGAGGCAAGACTGGCTTTCAAAGGAGGCAAAACTGAGAAAGTCAAGAACAGAAAGAGGTGCATTGGCTAGCTGGTTCCAATCTAAAGTGATGACAGCGATAATGAAGCCCGTATTCTGAAAACCTTCTAATGCATTCAAGAGGTCAAATTGAAGGTATTGAGGACTATTTTGGCGGGGCAAAAGACCTTTCAATTACTTTTGGAGTTCCAGTTAAACAAAATGAATGTCCATATGGTCGTTTCTTAAGAAGCACTAAAATCAAATACTTGAATGAGGTCACAAAGCAAATGTAAGGATAATAGTGGGAGCCTATCGGTGAGTTTGATGAAGATGAAGAAGAACACGCCTAAAGGGAAGAGGCCTAGAACCATAGAAGCGAAAAGAGCCCCAGTGCTGTAAAAGAAGAACAGACCCATATTCAATTCTTTCTCTACCTATCTACCAGACAAGAAATTGAAGAAAATAAGGAGGCATGGCTAGAAAGAGCCAATAAACACTTGGAGATGAAGCTTGAAAAGGCAAACAGAGACCTGGAGCTGCAAAGGAAGATGACACAACACTATCAAAAGTTGAATCAGTTTGCCCGACGCAAGCTAAAGGCCACCCAAGAGAAACTGAAGGAAGAAAAGGGGAAGCGCCCGGCACGGAAAGAGAAGAAAGGCATATCAACGCTTGACATTTTTGCTTCAGCTTCAGAGCATGTTGCCAAGGACCCTTGAGGGCCATGCATACCAATTTTGGGCCCATTTTGACAACTTTTGGTTTTTTGGCATTTTTGAGTTTTTGATCAAAAACTCATAAATTCGCCATTTCATTTTGAGGATTCATCAAGGGAGGAGAATGGTATCATCGGATGCCATAATTTCAAGTCATCCTTGGGTGATTTTGTGAGCACCTTGACTACCCCCTGCAGCCAGCGAAAATGCTTGGCTTTTTTGCATATCATTCGCCCACGTTAAGCTGCACCGAAGCTTTTTACACATGGCAGACGTGATATTCTGTACCGTATTGAGAATTAATGGCGTGTCAGAAAATAGACATTCGCAGGTTTCAATTAGCCATTGCGAGCTCGCCGGATATCAGGCTACGCAATGTTTCAAAACGGGGATCTTTTTCTATATAATTTCATATTTTTTGCACTTTTTAATTTAAAGGGCGCACGAAAACGTGCAGCGTTTTGCATGACAAATGCGAAATGGCGGTTGTCACCCACCGTAAACCGAACGGGCCACATGTTTGCCCCCCCCCCCCCAGACTCCCACCTCCCACCTCCCACCTCCCACCTCCCACCTCCCACCTCCCACCTCCCACCTCCTGGGATTTATTTTCTGCCAAAATATTTTATTAATGATTATTTTTATTAATATTTTTATTTTTATTTTATATTATTTTAATTGTTTTATTTTAATTCTAGCCAAAATGTTTAAGATATTACAATATCTTTATATACTCGAATGGAGACAAATTTCATTTTCACTTTATTATTTTTTAATTAACTCGATGTGTAAATGTTTAAAAATGTACACCAATACAACATCTCCCCTTATACCTTTTTGCTTTGGATTTAATTTAAAAAAATTATAAAATAAAATTGAAAGTATTTATAAAACATTTTGATTTTGTTATTATAGCTAAAAGTAAAGGATAAGTTTGGTAAATGCATTTCATAGCATTGTAACAATCCTACTTAAATTAACAATATCCATGGTAAAATGAAGAAGAAAATATCCATGTTTAAGAATCTGTTATATTGTAAGTTTCTAGTAAGCATTAAGTTTTAATTTTTAAAATGACATAAAATTAAATTAAAATGAAATATTGATAAAATATTTGATTTTGAAAATGAGTTATGTTTTTCGCTAGGTATTGAGTGTTGTGTATCACAAAAAATCCTATTTAGAAGTACAATATCCACAAAATGGGGGTGAATATTCATGGTTATATACTGTTATATTGTAAGTAATATTTTTTTTTTTGCAAGCATGGTAGGACTACATCTTCATCATGTCCAATACACGCTCGAATGGTGGGAAATTGAACTAGTGATTTCAATATCAAGGAGTGACTTAACATAGCACCCAATCATCGCTCTATCCAAGACCCTAATTTGCTAACAAGTTCTAAATTTTCATGCTTATTGATTAAATTTAAATATGGTTGTTAATCATTATTTAATTTTTATTATATCTTTAAGTGACTTTTTAGAAAGCTTTTGCTTATTTTCTAATCTAATTTGTTTATAGTCCTACAGACTCAGCTGAAATCAATAAGTTTGGATAAAAGCAGCACTACAATCAAAGTGCCTCAGGGTTTTTAGGTGTTCAATTCATAAAGTAAAAAAACCAATTTAAACAACACAAATCAAGATTTAAGCCACAAACATTTTCAATCGATTTCAGCTTAAAATATAACAAAGAACTTCAAAATGTCATACTTTAAAGACTAGTCTCTTTAATTTATAAGGTGAAATGTATCTTAAATTTATAAATACTATTTGTACATATATTTTAATGTGATGTATATTATGATTTTTTATTTAAAAAAAATGTCTATAATTTTATTAAAAAATAAAAATATTATATATAAAAAATTGAATTTAAATACATATAACATCTAACATTTAACACCTACACATCTCCCCTATAATAGGTTGTAGAGTGCTTATTAGTGCAATCAAAATACATTAGTCAAATAAACAAATATTTGTGTAGGCGGTTTCAATCTGCCCCGAAGGAAGCTAGATATTTTTAACCACCTATGGAATAAACAAATTGTCCAAAAAGCTATCATCTTCGGAAAGGTAAGCATATATGTTATAGTACTGTAATACAAAAACTATCATTAAACATTCCAAAAATTCAAGAGTCTAAGGAAGTAATTGGTGTAGGGTCTTTGGTGTTGGATCTTGAAGGAGCTAGAGGGTCGAACTCACATTGAAGGTAGCTCTCTAAATGTGCCATCCTGACACCCAGTATTTCCAAACAAACTCATTGATTTCTCTGAGCATGTTTAATGTCTTGCAAAGTAGAAAAAATGTTGAACCTTTCCTCCTATTTCTCTTTTAAGACCATGCCTAGTGAGGTCTTCATTTTTCAGTGAAGAGATATGGAGTTGAGATATTGATTCCTTCTTCCCATAGTATGAAGAAGATCAATAACCGAGTGATAAACCTCCTCTAATATCTCGGAATCTAAAAAATCTTGGTAATCCATAACAACAAGAAATTCAAGGTGATGTATCTCATTGTGGGTTTTCGGAGGGATAGTTGAATGGAAAGTGTCTGCAACTTCTTGTGCTTGTTACTAGGCATGATTCCGACCCTGGGGGCCATGACCACCCCCTCCATGGTAGTTTCTCATACGTTTTCACGCACAAGGGTTGCACACAAAGTTACCAGTAACAGGGAAATGGAGGCAAATATTAACTAAATTTCACAATATAGTTTTTTTGGGATTTAGAGTTAGGAGAAACCACAATATTCATTTATGAGTCGATGTTTCAAGTCTATAACAAGAAAAATTCCTGATGATGAGTCTTGTTATAGACTCGAAACATCGGATCATAATTGGCTACTTTGGTTTCTCTAAACTCTAAATCTCAAGATACCCACCACATAAATCTTCAAACAATCAATATAAATTTGATAAAAAAAAAATCAATTCAATATAAAAATTATTTTTATTTTTATTTTTATTATTTATTTATTTATTTTTTAATTATTTAATTATTTATTTTTTTTTTTTTTTTTTTTTTTTTTTTTTTTCAGAAAGAAAAATGTAACATGATAACTATCTCCAGCCCATAACTATCTTCAACTATCATTTGGATGTACATTCATATCCCAACTATCATTTGGATGTACATACATATCTGAGCTTTACCAACTTATCTTTAGTTCTGTATCAGCACTCTGGTCACATTTAAACATTGATTTTATAGCTACAACATAAAGAAAATATTAGAGGGTGCTTTGGTATACTTTGCATTTCTATACAAAATCCGGCTCGCTTGTTCAGTCTTCATAGGCTCGCTTGCAATGCACCTTCATCTCTGTTTAAAACTTTAACTAGGCTCGCTTGTATTTATATAACTGGCTCACTTGACATATCTGGCTCGCTTGCAATGCAGCTTCATCTCTATTTAAAATTTTTACCAGGCTCACTTGTATTTATATAATTGGCTCGCTTGACTTAACTGGCTCACTTGCATAATAGTATAAGGTTCATTTGTCTCATTAAAGGCTTTGTGTTCAAGCTCTCTTGTGAACATGTACTGGTTAATCGGTAAAGAAATGCAAGAGTGCTGATAGCAATTGAGAAGGAGAAAAACTACTAAAAAACAAAAATCTCACTATTGTCCCTCATCTTCCTCCGGGCGCTGTATCATGGAATTGGTATCTCCTTTGCCCATACTTTGATATTGTCTATATATTGTGTTACTTGCAAAAAACTGTATACCATCTTCAATCACTGCTTAGATAATAAGTCTTCTCTTGTGTTATTCTCTCGATATATGTGATATAAGGGAGGAGACTCCAGTTTCTCCCATAGGTATTTAGCTCGCTTGAACCAGCCATGGGAGGATATTGAGGATTTAAGACAGAGACCCGATAAAGTGTCAATGATCAATTTTGAGTCACCATAAATGGAAATTTTATGTAGCTTCAGGTTTTTTGTAGCTATCAAACCACACCATAATGCCATTAATTATGCCAGGTTGTTTGTACCTCAACCCCCATTCCAACAGACATGGATCCGTTCCTTTTTTGAGACTTTGAGCCATGCCCCACATCCCATAATCCCTTCCTGACATGTACCATCAAAGAAAATGGCAGGCAATGATATGGGGTGAGGGCGTAACCTTTTAGATTCATCTCGGATGGATTTATTGTTCTGAGTCCTATCCCTCATCCATCCCATGATTTGCACTGTGAATCAGAGGAAGTCTAATCGGAGCATCCTTGAAGATATGCCTATTCCCGCATTTCCACACTTCCCAGATAAAAAAGAAGGGCAAAGACTGATATTGACCCAGCACCATGTCCCATATGTTTGTAGTCTCAATAAAGGTGGATGGTGCCCATTCGGTGCTTAGAATATTTTTGCTAAAAATCTCCCATATGCTTGCAATGTATGGGCATGTAAAAAATATATGGTTAACAGTTTCTATATCGCATAGGTAGAAAACACACCTACTAGGCCCATGTACCCTGCGTTTCATGAGGCCATCCCACGTTAGTATTTTATTTCTCCACACTAGCCAACAGAAAAGCAGAATTTTGGTCAGGATTCGCCTCTTCCAGATTTTTTCAAAACCGATACACATGTGGTCCAAAATTAACACATTATTTATATTGGAATATACATTTTTAACCACTAGTGAATTTTCCGCCATCCTGCCTACCCAAATCAGCTTGTCCCTTACATTGTCGAAGGAAAAACCAATTCGTTGGAGATCCGCTTTGTACTCATTCCATTCCACCGCATCTGTGCCCATGAAACCTAGCTGTTCAACATATTTAACGATGGGGGCGGGCTATTCCCAATGTGTAATAACCTGTGAGATATATAAAATCCCAAATCTTGATAGAATATGCGCCAATCTGTTATTAAGAAAGGGAATTTTGGTCATTCCATATATCTTGTCCCCACTCAGCAAGATCTTTTGCCCATTTCCAAAGTACAATACCAGACCACCAGCTAGTATATGTAATATCTTATTAAAACTATTCCAAATCACCGATCTGCATCGCGGCACCATGAGCTGTTTTGTATATATGAATTGTATTGGATCATGAGGCAGATACTTTGTGGCTATAATTTCCACCTATATTCCTTTACCATGCAGAGCTCTCCATAAATATTTAACCAATAAAGCCATGTTGAAGAGCCGCGTGTTAATGATGCCCCAGCCACCCAGTTCTTTGGGACAAAACAATATTTCCAATTAGCACAGATGATATCTCCTTTTGCAGCTTGTACCTTCCCACAGAAAATGAGAGATAAGTGCATTAATCTGGGTTACTATAGCTTGTGGTATAAGGAATAGATGTCCCCAATAAATGATGATTTGGGATAGAATCGCCTGGACCAGTATGAAGCGTCCTCCAAGTGAAATCCATTTATGTGTCCATTTTTGAATTTTGCTCTTAAATTTTTCAACTATCCATGTTCAGTGTTTGTTCCTGTATGTTGTGGGCTTGAGCCTATATCCTAAATAGACAAATCCCTCTAATGCCCTCTTTTTTTGGACTCCAAAAAAATTGGCAATATAGAGTATGTCATCCTCATCACCATGTTCATAGATAATGAAATATTCCCCCTTGTTTATTCATAGACCAGTTGCATTAGAGAAACGAGTGAGAAAGAAGTGAATATAAACCCAATGACTTCTATTGATCCTTCCAAAAATGAGCAAGTCATTAACAAACATGGAATGCGTGATACTTATAGTTTTTGAAAAAGAGTACCCCGATATCTTCCCTTCCCTGCTTGACATGTTCATCAGACAACTGAATCCATTCATGAGAAGGATCAAAATAAGGGGAGACAGTGCGCATCCTTGACGCAAACCTCTTCCTGCACCAAAAAGACCGTAGCCTTTCCATTGATAAGAACTGCATATTTAACAGTATTGATGCACCCCATGATCCATTGGATGGTCCCCATGGGGAAACCAGTTTTCAACAAGAGCAAACGAATGTATGACTAGTCTGCCCGATAGTATGCCTTTAGAAGATCGACTTTCGTCATGATGCCATCTTTATTTTTTTTATGCATGGAATGAAGGACCTCCTGTGCAGTGGAAATAGCATCATGTATCGATCTTCCATGGAGAAAACCATATTGTTCGGGTGCGATATATTTTGATAAAAAAGCTTTGAGTCTGTTGGCTATAATCTTTGAGGTTATTTTGTAGATCAGATTACACAGTGCAATGGGCCTGTAATCCGTGAAAGACATAGGTTCATAAAATTTTGGAATCAGGGCCAGGAACGTGGAGTTCATATTTGCAAGCACATGTCCTAAAACCCATCCTTGTTCAACAATGATAGTGATCTCATCTGCCATAATATCCAAGAAATGGCAAAAGAATTCCGCTGGCCATCCATCCGGCCCTAGGCATTTTTCGTGGGAAAAATATTTTACTGTGGAGATCACCTCCTCTTTTGTGACAGTAGCATTAATCTCTTCAATTGCTTCTTCATCAAAGGAGTTCTAGATGTATTACATCATCCAATTTTGACTTTCACATTCGATTTCATTATCTACCTTATAAAAATTGGAAAAATATTTATGTGCCTCCTTTTAGATTTCCTCCTCATTACTAATCACTGGACCTTCATCATTTTTGATAACCCATATGGCGTTCCTGTTCTTTCTCTCACTGGCAGTTTTATGAAAAACATTTCTGTTCAAGTCCCTTTCTTGTAACCAGCTTATTCTGCTTTTTAGTTTCCATGTTATTTCTTCGATTTTCAAAGTCTCCAGCGTCCTTGCCTGCAGTTTCTCTATCATCATATATGTCTCTTTGTCTGGTGTCTTTGATGTATATTCAGAATGTATCTAAGTCAGCTTGTTGTTAATATGTAATAATTCTGCCCGCAACACTTGTTTTTTTTTAATCTCCCATGCTTTAGTCATATTTTTTATCCTCTGCAATTTGGAGTGGAAATCCGCCCATCTAGTAGAACCCATTACAGAAGATTCGGTCTTCCAATTACCTCACACCAATTTTTCGTATTCAGGATCCCTGAGCCACACCCGATTGAACTTGAAGGGTAAACCATATCTTTTCTGTGCCATCCTCCAGGTTAAGTGTACTGGCACGTGATTAGACAAATTTGCAACCAGCAATCCAGAAGACATATGGCCCAATACTGTGAAAATATTTCCACTTACCACTGCACGATCCAACTGCTTTGCGATGAAATCATCTCCCAATCTTCGATTGGTCCATGTGGGAACCACAGGCTTAGGTCTGATATCCCAGAGTTGCGCTTTTTCAAGAATTGACCCAATATACCCGGCTAGTGGGTCTCTCCTTGATTTTAGACCCCATGATTCATCTGTTTTAGTGTCGCATTGAAATCTCCCACCATCATCAAGTTTTCCAGCTTCAAAATACCAGAATTGTCCAGATTTTCCCAGAAGGTTCCATGATTAAGACATGGCGCATAAATATTTATAATATTAATGACCCCCTGAAATCCTCTGATATTCCGCAAAAGGAGGATGCCCCCATTGAAACCAAATGCCCGGAAAACAACACAAGAAGGGTCCCAAAAAGAAATCAGGCCTCCCGCCCTTCCCATAGCACTAATCCCCACAGCTTTCCACCCTCGACATATAGAAATAACAGTGTGTATTGCCTTCACTTTATCACAAAGAGTCTCCTGTATTAAAACAATCTTCGACTTGCTCTCCCGGATCGGGTTCCTTAGGCGAAGGATCTTTGAGGGGTCGCCCATGCCCCTGAGGTTGAGAGATAGGATGTAAGTCATTTCGAATCCTCCTGAGGGCCATCTGCTCTAAGTGCCCTGAATTCGTCAGAGGAGGATATCAGAACCTCCGTGAGGTCAAGCAGATCATCCCTGAACAGGGATCTAGTCTTTTCCCGTCCCCGGAAATGTCTGGATCCATTAGCCTTCATTTTTCGAACAATGATATTGTTTCCCGAGGCTGGGGAAATGTTTATATCTGCATCTGATATTGTTGGAGCATGGTCGAAAACCGTGAGAGTATCCAGGTCCAAATTTGGGTCAGTGAAGAGGGCATCTAAATTGGTTCCAATATAATTCCGAGGAGATACATCATCAGCCTCCCTATCCATGGATGAGGGGGATGGAGGGGGCGAAGCCCATTCAAGGGGTGGCATGGATGGTGAGACACGGTCAAGTCCGGTTGAGGGAGATGAGCGGGGAAGATCAGAAGAAGCAATGGAGGCCGTAGACAACAGGTTCATCTTATTCATTGGTCCAGCTGATGTGGAAATCGGGTTCGACACTTGAGGATCAGGGATAGCAGGCCGGGTATCATTATGGTTTGAGCGGATGTCGAGAGAATCCACACCCATGCCAATGTTAGCTGGTCTATGACAATGAGAGGCATATGGGGCACAATGGAAAATTGCAGAGGTATCATTATTTTCATGCGCGCTAACAGAGAGATTGTGATTAAGGGTTGTAACCGGGGCCATATTGATAGTAGCGGTGGGTGCATTATGTTCATGTGCATAATCAGAGGGGTTCCAGGAGACGAGAGATGCACAATTGTCAACAACATAAGGTGCATTACTATCCTGAGCAGCATCAAACATTTCAAGAGGATAATTACAAGGAGGATTACCTGTAGGGGATGATGCTCTCTGGTGATGGGGCCATGTTTATTGTTCCTTCGAACCCGCTCCATTCCCTTCCGGTCGCCCACGGCTGAAATTCATTGGGCAGTTGTTCCTTAGATGCCCAGTGCAATAACATATCGTGCACCGAAAAGGTATTCCCTAGTAATCGATTCGTTGCCTATGACGTCGCCTCCCCCATATTAAGTCAATTTACGCTGGCAGCCCACCATTGAAACAAACCTCCACAAGAATCCACGCTATGCGCTCATCACTGGATCGCAAAATAGCAGGATCTATATATTTTGTGTTCCCTATGGAGTTCCCGACAGTCCTTAAGGCTTTGAGAGTCCAGAATTCTAATGGGTGTCCCGATAATTTCACCCATAGAGTTTTATTCATGGGAGCCTCCATAATAGGGTTGAACCCTAAATACCATGGCAGTAACTGGAGAAAAGCCTTTCCGCGGACCCAGGGTTTGTTGATGATGAGGTTGATGTCTTTCTCATCGAGAAAGTGTATACTGAACCAATTATTGAGTAATAAGCCGACCTTCGGTGTATAGCCCAAAATCGGGCTCCAAAACCTTCGTGTCCAGTCAGTCATGTTAATGTCCTGTCCCTCTGTGAATAACCATCAGCCTATGATCGCCCGCTTCTGCAGACTGGTAACTCTGCTCCACATATCATCACGTTCGATATTAAATCTCCATAGCTGGTTTGAAAACTGCAGACTGTTTACGTTTCTGATATCTCCTCCTTTCTTTAGTTTGGAAACCTTTTACAGTTCTATTGTTGTATTGCACCGTGAAGCCCAGAGGAGCAAGAATAGATTGTTTTATGATCGCAACATCTTTCTCAAAATCCTTTTTCTTGTGTTGTAATTCCTCCCGCGTGGCAGCGATGTGCTTCTCGTGCCGTGACGTGTCCGATTGAAGAAAGTCCTTAGAGGGCCCCATTGGATCCACATGTGCCATTCCAGCGATTGATTGTGTGTCGGTGAAAATCCCTTAATGACCCCAACCACCCGAGCAGTCACCGAGGCAGACAATTTTTGCATAGATAATGGTAATATTCGGCACAAGGAATGTCCGATTGTAGCATAAATCCTTATGTCAGAAAATCTTAATTGAGTGTCGTAATCCTTGAGCATGTAGACCCAAATTTAGATCCTCCACCGGACAAAATACTCACAAAAGGGGTAGATGCATAAAGGCCCGTGCCCTTTTGTGTGTCAACCCATCGATCGATCCCAAAAAAACGATCGGCTTCAGATATTTGTTAATACAACATACCACGATCATCAGATTTCAACAAAAATGCCAAAAATTCCCCTCACACTTCTGATCGCATCATAAAAATCCACTGCCAATGATACTTTTCTTGCCTTAATATGGATATCCCCGATGATATCAGACTACCACCTCTGCTGCCGACGTAAATGTGCAAAACTTCCCCTCACACTTCTGATCGCATCATAATTGTCCAACTCCAATGATACTTTTCTTGCCTTAATGGATATCCCCGATGATATCAGACTACCACCTCTGCTGTCGACGTAAATGTGCATAGATATCAAGGCTACGTGCATGTACACCCCGCCAGCCTGTATCGCCAATCAGAAAATTCGGCATAAGCAAACACTCCTGTGAAACGGTAGACAGTTACCGTGTGCTCAGAAAAACCAGACTGCCAAGATGTTCTTCCATTACACATGACAATAGCAACAACATACATATCCGAGACAGTTCCACCATCTGCCACAGAGTGGGAACTCGAAGTTCTTACATGGTTGTGATATTATGAGCGATTCCAACCACATGCACCATAAGTAATACCATTTGGTCGTGGAGGAAATGGACTGTGATTCTGAATCCGGTGAAACATTGTGTTTATCTTCCCGCCCTCATCTCGAGACATTTCATCCATGCTGTGCAGGGTACTTCGGTATGATTGCAATAATAATAATAAAAAAACCTTGGTACCTCATTTCTGTATTTTCCCATCTTGATAGATCATGTTATTGAGGGATAGTCCTGTGCACTTGAAACTGCCAAACTTGGTAGGCTCCTCTGCACTCCTAGAGCTCCCGAAAACTCCCTCATCTGGTTTCTCAAGAGAGATCAAACAAGAGCCATCATTTCATGGACTCCTCCTACCTGCAACTCCTCGTTCAGAGTAGCCATGAATTTCCCATCAACCTTACTCTCTGCAACTCGAGGCAACATCGCCTCAGCACCATTTTCCTCCAAATGATTTGCCCGAATGGTAGCTACAATCACCACAATTGTTTTCTTTAATATTTTTGTTTTTAGAAAGATAATATCATGATCATTTAATGAGTTTGTCGCGTAAAACATGTCCTCATTAGTATAAGATAGTCATATACTGTAATAGCACTCCGTGTTCATGTAAATATTCTTTACTTAGAGACATAAGGAACTTATATTGTAATAAAACATGGTGATGTATTAAATTAATTTGAATAATAAAGATAAACTAGATAATTACTTGGGAAAGAACTTGAGTTAATGAGATCCTTACCTAACATTCAAAAGCCGAGGTGGACAGATAAGAACAAGATAAACTTCCCTTATTTACTCCTAAAAAGTCCCTAGGGGTGATTAAAAGTGATTTAATATGATTGGGAGTAAAAAGATCTATTAAATCACTTAGTGTGGAAAACACACTGATGAAGGGTTAATAAAGTGCTGTAGGAGACAAAGTTGGGCTTTAACGAAAAAGGGAAGATACTTTTTCAAAAAAATAGTAAAAATCCTAGGCAATTGCGGTTGGCAAACCCTAGAAAGTAGGACACCGCTAAGGAAAGTTTGCTAGGGAAGTAAAGAATACAAATTCCTTGCCTAGAATCACAAGAGGTTGTTGATTATGAGGGTAAGAGGCAAATCTCAGATCGGGGGAGAACCTATGGTGAAAGGTTCGCGGTTGGGTGGTGAATTTTTCATCCCAAGGTGTTCTAGTTTGGTGTTATGGTTAGAGTTCCGATTCCTAGATATTTTAAAGAATTATGTTTGTAATTTATTAAATTGAAATCTATATGTTAAGTATTATTGGTTGGATGACACTATAGCTATTCTATTTGATAAGATCTAGAAATTATGGGTATGGGGAATTATGCAAGTTGTGTTATATATAATTATTGGTATTAGTTTGAGTAGAGAATGGGATAAATTGCTTCAAGGACTATGAGAACTTTTGGCTGCATGTGAGTGAAAATTGAAGATAACTAGTACGATTTATTAGAACTATCTTAGCTCATAATTGTTGGTGGAATTGGTTTTTCATCGAAGAATTTCAAATCTGTTATTCATGGGGTGGTAATGTGATAAATTTTTTTAGACAAGTCTCAGATTGCTTTTGATGTCTAGCAATGCTATCAAGATACTATAAAGCTCAAGAAATCAGCTTTGATTAATTAATTAAATAAGTTTGTTTTTCATCCAGTGTGATTAGAGGCAAAAAGAGAAGAGTCAATATTTAATGTTTTCTGTTTTTTCATCCAATCGTGAGTAAGAGTAAAAAAGGAGCAATCATTGAATTTTTGACTGTAGTTTAAGAGCATCATCATCAAAGATAAGATAGGTAATTCATTCTGGAACATCATTAAATATAATGAAGGAAGTTTTCTCTAACTTGGTGGAGTTATGAGCACACATCACTAAAGCATGATTGGATAAATGGATACATTTATTAAAAGAGTAAGTGGTTGTTTCTGAGGATTAAACCTGACGAAAACGCACCGAGGCGTAGTATCTATTCTTTAGTATCTAAATCACAAATACAATTATGTTGTGATAGTTGGAAGGAATGGTGCTTATTATAGACGAAATAAAGTTGACAATGGAACCGTAAGAAAAATATCAGATACAGATAGTTCACATCTTTATCTTAGAAAGAGTGAGATCTAAATAACTTCAGAGCTGTGATGTGGTTACATTAGCTACACAACTTAACAATAAAAACTCGTTCCAAAGAAGAATTAATATATCTATGTAGCTGTTGTTACGAGGAAAGCACACGCATGCATAAACCGGAAAAGCACCCACATGCTTAACTAGATAGCTATAGGTTTTATACGGATATGTGTATACTGGAAATTAAGAAATGGACAGAGCGAGACTATATACAAAATTACTCTTGAATAATAATATTCATACTCCATTCATTAATAGTTCGATACATGACCACACAATATGTTTCATTTGGTGGAAATAAGAAAGAAATATATATCCTAGAAATATGAAAAGCAAATGAACAAATTAACTTTCTCACCAAACCATTTAATGTTGTAAGTGATATACCACTCTAGAATTATTATATAAACAATACTATGCTAAAGTAAGTTCGCATTGAGGAAATTTAAAGAAAGTTGTTTTCTAGAACTTCTGAGAATAAACAAATACAAATAACATCGGAAAATCGTAAATGTAATAGAAATATAAGTAGTTACAGGTAGTAATTTACCACAATGGTATTGCAGGAAAAACTGTACATTAAATTTACAGAGAAATTACATCCTTTTAAAGTTTGAAAACTAAAGCAAGTATGTAATTGGTATGACTTCTAGTCATATAGTCACAAATTCCATGTGGCCCATTTCCATCTGTAAAAACATCCATCATGGGGACGGAGGAAACAAAAAAACTTGGAAAAAGGCGAACATAATTAGTTTAAGGGATTATAATTGTTACAGTTGGGGTAGACGAGGTAGAGGATAACACTGGTCTTCGTACTTGTACCTGTCACAATACATAGTAACCCAAAATCAGACTGTAAGCTAAGGAAAGGAAAAAAAATGCAGATATACATTTTAAATTATCAAGTAAAAGAATAAAGAGTGGATAACTAAAGTAAACATGTTATCAACATTCATCCTTCGCGGCTAGAGTGGAAGCACTAGCCGTACAAAAAAGAAGAAGTTTAGATACATTCATCCTTCGCGGCTAGAGTGGAAGCACTAGGCGTACAAAAAAAAAGAAGTTTAGATTTCTCTTAGTTTCTGCCCAAAAGACATACCAACTTACATAGTAAATGAGCACGACATGAAGACGTGCAACAGAAGCATACCTGGTAGGGTAACGAATAGGAGAAAACATGGATGCATTTGTGCTGAGAATGGGCAGCCAAATCGGGAATAAGTGGGATATTTTCCCTACATGCATAATATCAACAAAGCCGGTGAATCAAAATTTAACTACATGGTAAGGTGGATAGAAACAATAGGATTCAGGATGAAATTAGCCAAGGCTTGCCTTTGGAGGCTTTTGGTAGCGAGGACTAGCGTACTAGCGCAACCTTCAAATCCGAGCCCTTACTCCCTGTCAAGAATCCTAAGCTGTAACTTAAGATGATACTGAGAAGGTTAGGAGCGCAAAGGAAAACAAAGTGCATGTTAACATAATATTACTGCAAAATAAACTAAGGAATAACTGATATGCGACATAGGGTTTATCTACCCAAAAACCAGTGGGAGAACCTGCATCCAAGAAATCACAATTTCAAAGGCTAGATCATGGCTTACAGTCAAGGGTAGCAATGCTAATATGAGTAATTGGAATATAAACCAATTAAATATATATAATGGCCAAAGTATAGTTCTTACTAGTGAATGGACAATGGTGAATTTGCGTTGGATAAACATATACAAGAGCGTGAAGGAAAAATGCCACCTTATTTTTACTTCCTTGGCTTCACTGCTAGATTTGACACCATGACCGTGGTGCGATGCCAGGTGGGGTGCCTTTGTGAGGGAATGTTAACTTATCTTCTCCATGGCAACATGGGGTGAAACCAGGGCAAAACTTGTTTGAAATTGGCTCATATAGTTGTGGAAAACATAACAGGAGAGCCATTATGCGATAGAATAGGAAAACAAGAGTTGTTAAGGGTTTAGGGTTAGTGAAGAAAACCACAAATGTTAGATTTCCTCGATAAATTTGAACAATTACCTGAAGTTCAAGATTGATGCCCATCTCCCCACCATTTGATCAACACGTGATAGAGGGTGCGTGGCAGAAGTGGATTTTCCATACAACGCCCCATGCGTACGCCTTTCCCACCATTTTCCAGGTGTATGGGTGAGCAATTTCAACAAGCTGTATTGTAATTAATTAAATATAATTTAAGGAGGATATTTATCTACTACATGACCAATAACCATGTTTTTAGGGAAAAACATTTCATGGTTAGTTGTAATCCAAAAAGGACCTTTGATGGTATGCGTGCCATGAGGGTTCTATTGAGAGGTGTTTTTAAAATAAAATGAACAAAGGATTCACCAAGGGATTCATAAGATATGTGACATTAACGGAACGATAACATAAGAAGCTTGCATAAGTGGTGGAATCTTAAATGATGTGAGACATATATAGTCACATGTAGATTGTTTGAGGGATATACATATAGGTCACCTAAGGAGGATATATATATATAGTTTAAGCTTTATATGTTTTTGTGCTACAATCTTCACAACAACAAACACAAAAGTATTATCATAATAGAAAATGAGCAAGATTTTTTTTTTTTTTTAGAATGAAGGTACATGACAAGTGGTATCAGAGCGAAGTTTGACATCAGGCTTGTAATGGGCCATCACAATTAAAAAATAAAATAAAATATTGAAATACAATTACGAAAATATTCATAGTAGATTGTATTATCTTGTAGGGTACATAAGTGCAATAATTTGCTACATGACGATATAGGAATCTCTTCCAACCATAACACGTGAGGAAGACTTATTTGTTGAACTGGGAGGAGGAGTCACTACACCAAATTCCCAGATTATGGAAGTTATAATAAATCTACAATAAGAATTGGCCTAGCTCAGAAACAATAATAAATGACTCTTGAGAGCTAGTGAGGATCAGGAACGTATGATAAGGGAATTGACAGAATAATCTAGACATAAATTGTAGAACCGAAAGGGTTGAAGCAAAAAGAGGCAGAGATAGAGAAAATTATGAAAGTGTTGAAGAGTGAGATAAATCGTATTCAAAGTCACATAAAAAAAAGAAGAAAATGGAGTTGCGGGGAGAATTTCAGAAAATCAAACCCCCTACTTTTGATGGGGAAAGGGAGGAAGATGTGGAAGCATGGCTTCTTAACATGATCAAATACTTCGAGGTGTATACATATGAAATTAATTTGAAGGCTCGACTGGCTATTTTCCAGTTGCATGGAAAAGCCAGTCTG
Source organism: Pinus albicaulis (assembly GCA_034641835.2). Classification (NCBI taxonomy): domain Eukaryota; kingdom Viridiplantae; phylum Streptophyta; class Pinopsida; order Pinales; family Pinaceae; genus Pinus; species Pinus albicaulis. The sequence continues at coordinate 24,808 of JAXQQM020071839.1, read as the reverse complement.
TGGTGGGAGGAGGTAAAAAGTATACATTTGTTGGAAGAGAAAACAATTTCTTGGGAGGAATTTCAGAAGCGGTTTAAATCTCTTTATTTGAGTGAACAATATTATGATGATCGTGCTAAGGAATTCCATGAATTAAGGTTATGGAAACTTACCATGGATGAGTTTGTAACAAAATTTACAAATTTATTAAGGCATGTTACCTATATTAAAAAGGATAAAGCAAAAGTGCAGATATTTATGAACTGTTTACCAACACCTTATAAAGAGAGGATTGAGTTCAACAATCCCAAGACCATGGATGAAGCAGTAAGGAAAGCTAGATTATGTTACCATCAGTTAAAAAATAGAAATGAAGGGTCAAAACCGTGGCAAAATAAGGATAAAAACAACTCTGCCATGAACATAAAACGACCGAAACCTCCCTACCTCAAACACTTTGGGAAGGAACAATAGAGGAAGAATTTTAATAAGGGAAGTGTAAACAAGTCGACTCAGTCTCACATAGGGTGAATCCCATGGAAATGAACAACAAAAAGAGCACAGGGGGCAAAGAATGGGAGCCACTGAAGTGATGGGGTTGTAGTGAGCCACATCTGTTAAGGGACTATCCACATAATCTGAGATAAATTCAAAATATTCAAGCAGTACATGAAGCAACTACTGTAACTGATGTGGCCAGAAAAATTTCCAGAATTAGTGCGGCATTAGAGGACAGGCGGGCTGAGCATCAATCTACTATTATTGAGATCGAAGGTACTATCCAAAACCAATATGTTTTCGTTTTAATTAATCCTGAGGCTATTTTAAGTTATATTAGCCCCCAAATTGTGGAAAAATGTAAATTACAATCAGAAAAATTTCAGAAGACATGGTTGGTATAGTTAGCCACCAGCACTAAATTAAAGGTAACTCATCAAATTAAATAGTGTCCTTTGGAATTGAATGGTTATTCCACAAGAGTGAATTTAAACTTCCATTAGGATCATATGATATATTATTTGGCATGAATTAGCTAGAAAAATAGAGAGTTGTCAAAAATCTCTTAGAGAAAACTCAAAATGAGCAACCCAACTTGATAAGAGGAAAACCAAAACCAATATCAATAAGGTAAATCTCAACTTTACAGTTAAAAAGGTTTGCAAGAATGGGATGTCAGGTATATATGGTTCATGTGGAAAAGTATGAACAACAAACAGAAAAATAAATGTTAGAGACTTTACCGATCACAAAAGAGTTTCAAGATGTTTTTTCCGAAGGAAATTCCCAAGTTACCCCCTCGTAGAGATATTGATTTCTCTATCGATTTAGTACCAAGTGAGACTCTTGTGTCTAGAGGCCCGTACAGAATGAGTATACCCGAGCTACTAGAGTTACAAATGCAGCTACAGGAGCTGCTAGATAAGGGTTATATCAAATCTAGTGTATCACCATGGGGGCCCCTGTATTATTTGTCAAAAAAAAATGGCACATTTAGAATGTGCATCGACTATAGGAAGTTGAACAAGTTAACTATCAAAAATAAAAATCCACCACTCTAGATTGATGACTTGTTTGATCAAGTAAGGGGAGAAATTGTCTTTTCAAAAGTAGATTTAAGAATTGGTTACCATCAGTTGCGGATAAAAGATGAAGATATTCACAATACAACTTTCAGAACTCAATATGGACAATATGAGTTCGTAGTGTTACCTTTCTGTCTCACTAACGCACTAACAACATTCATGTGTCTAATGAATAACTTAATTCACAAATACCTTGACAAATTTGTGTTAGTATTCATAGATGACACCCTAGTGTACTCTAAAGATGAAGAGGAGTACCAAGAAAATCTCAGTTTGGTATTACAGACTTTAAAAGAACATCAAATTTATACAAAACTCAACAAATGTGAGTTCTACAAAAACATAATTCAGTATTTAGGCCACATTATTTCCAAATAAGGATTAGCTGTGGATCCTGAAAAGGTTACGACTATCATGAATTGGCCTACACCGAAATATGTTTCAATAGTTCACTCATTTATGGGGATTGTTGGATATTAATAAATATTTGTGGAAGGATTTTCAAAGTTAGCTTACCCTATTCCTTCCTTACAGAAAAATGGAATAAAGTTTGAGTGGACAACCTAATGCCAAGAAAGCTTTGAAAACTTGAAACACTTGTTAACAACATCCCTTATACTAAAAATTCCAAGTCCAAATAAGGAGTTTGCTGTTTGTACTAATGCTTATTTGGAAGGAACTGGAGGGGTGTTGATGCAGGAAAATGCAGTAATAGTATATGAATCCAGAAAGTTGAAAAACATGAATAAAATTATGATGTATAGAAGTGGCAGCAGTGACACACGCCCTTAAAATGTGGAGGCATTATTTATTGGGGAAGAAGTTCATTTTGGTGACAAACCAAATCAGTTTGAAATATTTATTTAACCAACTGGACTCAAATTATAGACAAGCAAGGTGTTTAGCTTTCCTTAGTGAGTTTGAATTTGACATAAAACACATAAAGGAAAAATAGAACAAAGTTGCAAATGATGTAAGTAGACATGGTCATGTTTTGGTAGGAAGTTTCGTGAGAAACACTAGTACAAATTTTGGGGAAAAATTAAACATGCACTGCAACACGATCCTCAATATCAAGTAATGCAACAAAAAATACATCAAAAATAAGTCCCGAGATATGCTAAAAACTTTGAAAAATTATTAACCTACCGAAACAAATTGTACATCCCTAATGTGGCCATGTTGAAAGAAATCATACTAGACGAATACCATAATAAACGTTATGTTGGTCACTTAGGATACCAGAAGATGATAACAACATTAAGGAAAAACTTGTTTTGGCTGGGTATAAAGAGTGACGTGGCAAAATATTTGGAAAAATGATTAGAGTGTCAACAAGTAAAATTGGAGCACCAACATCCTATGGATTACTAAATCCATTACCCATTCCTAAATGGAAGTGGGAGGTAATTTCAATGGATTTTATTACATGTTTACCAAGAAAAAAATACCAACATGAATCTATCATGGTGGTGGTAGACACTTTGACTAAAGCAATAGATTTTATACCAATGTTGTCCACTTTTTAAACCACATTGATTGCTAACATTTTCATGAAGGAAATTTTTCGACTGCATGGTATACCAAAAATAATAGTGTTGGATAGGGACACTAAATTTACCTCCAATTTTTGGAAAGCTCTGTTTGGGAACATGGGGACTCAATTAAACTTTAGTACTTCTTATCATCCTCAAACAAGTGGATAGACAAAAAGGACAAACCAAATCGTAAAAGATATGTTACGCATGTATGCCATGGATAGGCCTACTAAGTGGGAGGATTTTATGCACTTAGCAGAATTTTCCTACAATAATAGCTACCAAGATTCCATCTAAATGAGTCCCTTTTAAGCTTTATATAGAATAAAGTGTCACACACCACTCAACTGGGGCCAACCAGAAGATAAATTAATATTGGGACTTGAAGTTTTACAGGAAATGGAACAAATAGTGCGAAATATTAGACAAAATATTAAAAAAACATAAGACAAGAAGAAAATTTATGAAAACAAGACTTATAAATAATTTAATGTTGGAGATCATGTGTACTTGCGAGTAAAACCCAAAAAAAAGTACTCTCAGAACTAGTAGTTGTGCAAAGTTGGCACCACAGTTCTACGAGCCTTTTGAAATTTTGGACAGAGTTGGTCCAATGGCATATAAGCTGGCTTTTCCCAACCATATTAAAGTTCATAATGTATTTCAAGTACCCTTAATAAAAAATTATACCATGATAATTCTCATGTAATTGATTGGAATTTGATATAGGTGGAACCCGAAGGAGACTTTCTGCCAGAGCCACACTATATCTTGAATTGGAAAGAGACCATGCTCAGGAATCGAGTCATCGCTTGGGTTAAAGTATAGTGTAGGCACTTTACACCTGAAGAAGCTATTTGGGAATGTGAAGAGATAAGAATAATATAAACTTCCCTTATTTACTCGTAAAAATTCCCTAGGGGTGATTAAAAGTGATTTAATATGATTGGGAGGAAAGATATCTATCAAATCACACAGTGTGGAAAAAAAATTGATGAAGGGTGAATAAAGCGCCATGGGAGACAAAGACGGGATTTAACGAAAAAGGGAAGATACTTTTTTTTCGGAAAATACGAAAAATCCTAGGAAATTGGGGTTGGCAGACCCTAGGAAGCGGGACACTGCTAAGGAAAGTTTGTTAGGGAAGTAAGGCATAGAATGCCTTGCCTATAATCACAAGAGGTTGTTGATTATGATGCTAAGAGGTAGATATCAACTCGGGGGGTTGAACCTGTGGTGAAAGGTTTGCGGTTGGGTGGTGAATTATTCATCCCAAGGTGTTCCAGTTTGGTGTTATGGTTAGAGTTCTGATTGCTTGATATTTTAAATAGTTTTGTTTGTCATTTATTAAATTGAAATTTGTCTATTAAATATTCCTAGTTGGATGACATCATAACAATTCTATTTGATAAGATCTGGAAATTATGGGTATGGGAAATTTCACAAACTATGTTATATATAATTATTGGTAGTAGTTTGAGTAGAGAATTGAATAAATTTCTTAAAGGATTCTCAGAACTTTTGGCTGCATCTGAGTGGAAAATTGAAGAGAAATAGCATGATTTCTTATAACCATATTAGCTCATAATTGCTGGTCGAATGAGTTGTTCATAGAATAATTTCAGATCAGTTATTCATAACAGAATGTTCTTATACTTTTGTTGATAGATAGGTTCCTAGATTGATGTTTTTTTATACACTAGTTATGTTGTTGAAGAGTAACATAAAAGCTAAGATAACTAGCTTGATTAATTAATTAATGAAGAATTTTTTTCTCATCCTATTTATAAGAGTAAAAGGAGTTGAAATCATTGACTTTAATTATGTAATTACAGATCACGAGTCCGTAGGGAAGATAGCACCTATGGGAAACATCATTGAAGAAATTTGGTTAAAAGCTTCTCTAACTCTATGTCAGTTATGAGCATATCATTATGCTTAAGAGGGTGACTGGATAAATGGAAATATTTATTAAAATAGTAAGTGGATGTTTCAGACGAAAACACACCCATACATAGTATCTATTCTTTAGTATCTAAACAACAAGAACAATTATGTTGTGATAGTGGAAAGGAATGGTGCTTATTATAGACGAAATAAAACTGACACTAAAACCATAAGAAAAATCTCAGATAGTTCGCATCTTGATCTCAGAAAGAGTCAGATCTAAATAAATTCAGAGCTGTGATGTGGTTACATTAGCTATGCAACTTAACAGTACAAACCCGTTCCAAAGAAGAACGAATATATCTATGTAGTTGTTGTTACCAGGAAAGCACATGCATGCTTAAACCGGAAAAGCACCTGCATGCCTAACTGGATAGCTATAGGTTTTATACGAATATATGTATACTGGAAATTAAGAAATAGAAAAAACGAGACTATATACAAAATTACTCCCGAATATTAATATTCATAAACCATTCATTAACAATTCGATACATGAGTCATCTATCGCCACACAATAGGTTGCAATCGGTGGAAATAAGAAAGAAATATATATCCTAGAAATCTAAAATTTAAATGCACAAATTAGCTTTCTCACCAAACCGTTTAACGTTGTAAGTGATATACTACTCTAGAATTATTATATAAACATGATTATGTTGAAGTAAGTTCGCATTCATGCAGTTTCAAGAAAGTTGTTTTCTGGAACTTCCGAGAACGAATAGATACAATTAACACCAGAAAATAAATGTAATAGAAATATAAGTAGTTACATGTAGTAATTTACCACAAGGGTATTGGAGAAAAAAACAATACATTAAATTTACAGAGGAATTACATCCTTTTAATGTTGGAAAACTAAAGCAAGTATGTAATTGGTATGAATTATGGTCATATAGTTACAAATTCAATCCAACCCATTTCCACCTGTAAAAAACATCCATCTTCGAGGCGGAGGAAACAAACCAACCCGGAACAAGGCGAAGAGCATTAGTTGAAGGGATTATAATTGCTACAGTTGGGGTAGATGAGCCAAAGGATAACACCGGTCTTCGTACCTATACTCGTCACAATATGTAATAACCCAAAAATCGACTGTAAGCTAAGGAAAGGAAAATAAATAAATACAAATATACATTTTAAAATATCAAGTCAAAGAATAAAGAGTGGTTACCTAAAGTAAACACGTTCTCAAAATTCATCCTTCGTGGCTGGAGTGGAAGCACCAAGCGTACAATTTTTTTTTTAGATTTGCCTTTCGTCAGAAGACATACATGAAACTTCACAATATTAAATGAGCACAACGTGAAGAGGTGCAACAAAATCATACCTGGAATGGTAACGAACGAGAAAAAATCTGGATGCATGCTTGGCCACACTAAGTCATGCTAAGAATGGGTGGCCAAATTGAGAATAACTGAGATATTTTCCCTACGCTCATAATATCAATGAATTCCAGTGAATCAAAATTTAAATACCTGGTAAGGTGGATAGAAACAATAGGATTCAGGATGAAAGTAGCTAGGGCTTACCTTTGAAGACTTTCAATAGTGAGGACCAATGTACTGGTGCAAACCTCAAATCTAAACCCTTACTCCCTGTTAAGAACCCCAAGATGTAACTTAAGATGATAATAAGAAGGTTAGGAGCACAAAGAAAAATAGAGTGCATGTTAACATACCATTGCTGCAAAATAAACTAAGGAATAACCAATACGCGACATATGGTTTACCTCCCCTAAAACTAGTGGGAGAACCTGCATCCAATAAATCACAATTTCAAAGGTTAGCTCATGGTTTACAATTAAGGGTAGCAACTCTAATATGAGTAATTAAAATATAAACCAATTAAATATATATAATGGCTAGAGTATAGGTAGTACCAGTGAATGGGTGGTGGTGAATGCATTTTGGAGATACATCTACAAGAGCGTAGAGGACAAACACCACCATATTCTAACTTGCTTGGCTTCACTGCCGGATTTTGATGCCATGATTATGGTGTGATGCCAAGTGGGGTGTCTTTGTGAGGGAATGTTAACTTACCTTCTCCATGGAAACAAGGGGTGAACCCAGGGAAACCATTGTTTTAACTTGCCTTAGACAATTGTGGATAGTGTAGCAAGAGAGCCATTCTGTGATAGACCAGAAAAAAAAATTGTTAAGAGTTTAGGGTTTTTGAAGAAAACCACAATGGTTAGATTTCCTTGATAAATCCGAACCGTTACCTGAAGTTCAAGATTGATGCCCATCTTCCCACCACGTGATCAACATGTGATATAAGGTGCATGGTAGAAGTGGATTTTCCATACAACGCCCCAGGCGTATTCCTTTCCCACCATTTTCCAAGTGCACGTGTGAGAAGTTTCAACAAGTGGTATTGTAATTAATTAAAAATAATTTAAGGAGGATAATTATCCACTACACGACCAATAACCATGGTGTTAGGTACAAATATTGCATGGTTAATTATAATCCAAAAATTACCTTTGATAGTTATCTTTAGATTTGAGTACTAACCGTAATGAACCAGACGTTACTGACTTTGGTACCAATTTGCTGTAGGGGCTTCAAGGCAAAGATTTCTTTTGACAGATCTCGTGCTTTGTTGAGTTTCTTTTCTGTGATCAATACACAAACCCATACACGAACCTCTGGTGCTTGACACACTAGCATCCTTCACACGATCTCTTGCCTTCGATGGACTAGTGTTCCTCAAACCTCGGTGAACCTCCGGCGAACCTCTTGTCTCACAGATACTACCTCAACAGAAAATTTTAACACAAGTCAAAAAATACAAATGTACTCAGATAATATTTTCAACTAAAAAATGGATACTCTTTTATTTATGAATATCTTCTTGTAAATTTTTACTGGGAGAAATTCTAAAGCTCTATCTCAGAGGTAGACTGTTAAGGCATTTATCAGATGTTGTAACTTGGTAAACAAGAAGCTATCTGAAGGCTACCTGGCCTTTCACAAACTCTGTCTCAGAACTTGAACTTCTTAAAACACACTGATAGACACAAACCCTATGAATCTGGCCATGTTAGGTGCTCACCAGAGCTCTCACTCTGATGCACAGGCTTCTCAGATTCAGACTCTAAAGAGATAGAAGATTCCCATAGCAAAAAATTCTTTCTCCGACTCAAACTCCAAACTCCAACTCTGAATGTCTCGAATGAGCCTAACTCCCTCCTTATATAGAATATTGAGGGGAAAAACATCCGACAATCGGACAGACAAATTGAGTACTATCCTCCATCAGTCATTGATATGTGGGTCAAATCCCACCAAAATTTGGAGAAGTGCTTCGAGTCTCCTGAATGAAAGGAATCTTAGTACATTACACAATGGAAGATTTGAACAAATCCCACAAAAAACTTTATACTGTAGAAAATTGGAATCTTCTAAAATATTTACATTGTGGATACTTTTAAATAGAAAATCCCACGAAAAAGTTGGTCACCTACAGTTTGGTGACTAGACATCATTATTACACAGTGGATACTTTACAGATAAGCCCACTAGAACCATGATTATTCTCCCAAAGGAGTGGCCCCTAGAAATTTTATTTTGGAATATCTGAACGAGTCCCAAGATTTGATATGTATTCTTCGCACGATCATTGGTTTTCTTAGGACGATCTGATGTTTTATCTTGGTCATTACTAACCATTCAAGATGTCTCTTCATGAAGTAACCAAGAATTTTTATCTGAGTAATTATTTATATCACCAACAGTTTTGCAGGGACTATTCCAACATTTGGTTAAAAGTCCACAAATCTCACATTCAATTTGGAAATCAGATTGGAAGAATAAAGGATCCATAGCTATTTTATTCAATCCATAATCATTCCACCATTGTTGAAGCCATTTGCATTGTCTCTGTCTTTGAGTAGTCCATGTTGCTCCAAACTTGACCCTTGTATAATGAACTTCTTCTTTTCCATCTACATTCATGATATCCCACCATAAATTTTTGTAGTCAGTAAAGTTATAAATGGTATCTGGAAATATAATAGATGGATCACCCTGCGACCACATTTTAGGCATATCATACCATTTTTGCCACCTAGTCCTGTTTATGGAAAATTAATTATGGAAAATATTTCTTTGGGTACTTCCTTATGTCCAAATCATATTTATATCATGAAAATTTTTACTTAAAGATTCTTCAGCCAAATGTGCAAATAACATACTTCTTTGATACACCATATCGTGTATCCATTTACTCCCCTTGGGATAAATTTTTTCTCTCTGGTACTAAATGTTGTATGTCTGAATGAGATTGTAAATTTGCATCTAATACCTTTGTATTTCTTAAATTCCATGTGGGTTTCCAGTTTCTACAGTATTCTTCCTAGTTTTGTTCTTCATGAAAACTCCTCAAAGTCTCTTTTTGCTGGGAAGGATCCCATTCTGTTACTATTACCATGACGGTGTCTACCTGAGTTAGGTATTTTCTACTTAAAAAATCAGGCAAGCAATTCTTTTCTCCTTTAATATGTTGGCCATCGAAGTCAAAATTTGCAAATAGAGCCTGCCACCTTGCAAACTTAGCTTCACCTAGTTTCTTTATGTCTTTGTTAAGGATCTTTTTTAGTGCATAGGTGTCAGTCCTTAAAATAAAATTTTTATGAATTAGGTGGATATCAAATTTGTCAATGCAATTCCATGCTGCTTTGAATTCTTTCTCTATAGTAGAATAGTTATTCTCATATGGGCTCCAGGTTCTCGAGACAAATTGGACAATTTTCTCTTCTCCTTCCTCCTTCTGCTTTAGTATTCCTCCCCATCCTATGTCGCTGGCATCTGTTTCAACAATTTTAAAAGAATCTTCATCAGCAATATGAAGAATAGGGAGAGTTTTAACTTACTTTTAATTCTTTTGATGGCTTTTGTATGTGCAGGAGACAATGGTTGTGGATGTTTTTGTAGTATTTGGTTGAGTAATATCCTGTCCTTGGCACAATCTTTACAAAAACTTCTTACATAATTCAGACAACCCAAAAATCTCTGTAATTGTGTTTTGTCAGTGATAACATCTTGGAATTTGTCAGCAAATTCCAAAGCATGCTTCTGTAGAGTGATCTATCCATCTTTGATTGTTTGTCCCAAAAATTTGATACTTGTTTGAAAGAGTTCAATATTTTTCTTACTAAGCACCAGGCCAATGTGTTTGACTAATTGAACAAACCTTTGAACATGTTTAAAATTTTCATGGAAATTTTTGGAAAAAATCAATACATCATCAATATAGACCAGTAGCCAATCAAATTATGGTTTAAAGATGGTATCCATGACTTTTTGGAACTTAGAAGGAGCATGCTTGAGCCCAAAAGGCATCACATTCCATTCATAGTGTCCTTCTGGGACAATGAAAGTTGTTTTGAATTTATCTGATTCCTTTATTGCAACTTGCCAGAATCCAGATTTCATGTCAAATTTAGAAAACACCTTAGCCCTTGATATTATTGCTATGAGATTTCCCTTACGAGGAATATGATAAGTGTCGTCTGCAAGAACATAGTTTAAGGGTCTGTAATTTATAACTAGTCTTGGAACTCCCCTTATCTGTTCTGAATGTTTATTGACATAAAATCCATAACAGTTCCAAGGGCTGCTGGATTCCCTGATTAATCCTCTTTCTAATAAGCTTGCTATTTCTCTTTGACAAAAATCTCTGTATTCTTTGTTCATTGGTATTGCTTGGCTTTTACATGGTTTTCCCTCATAATCTTCTCTATATGGAAATTCCACACAATGTTGTTTTCTATGCCAAAAGGTATTAAGTTCTTCAATACACCATTCTCTTTCTATTTGTAATCTCAGGGTTGAGATTCTTTGCTTGATTATAGGAGTTTGAAGATAGTATCCTATTTTCATGGTGGTTTTTAGCTCCTTCAACTCTTCTAATTATTTTTTGCCTTTTCAATTTGTTGAATTGCCTGTACCATAGTAGATACCCTTGGTGTGGATATAAAGGGTAAAATAATTGTTTGTAGCTTACCCTTCAAATTTGGTACAGATATGAAAAAACCAGCCTTACCATTTTTTAGTCTAACTGATCCATGTGGCTCTACATAAGCCAAAAATACATTTCCTAAGATACAATCAATAGGAATGTCAGCAACAACAAATTCCAGTTTTATACAATATTCCTTGAAGCAGATAGAAGCCTGAGGAAATTCATATGACAGATCTTTGTTTCCTAACCCAATTACCTGTCTAAAAGATTTTACCCAATATTTTGCAGGAATTACTTTTGAATTTAAGATATTGACATATGCTCCTGAGTAAATGAGGGTCTTTAGGGAAAACATCTCACCATTTATACAAATATCTAACATAACATGTTGCTGTTGATATTGGATAGTCATGACTCGCATATCTCTAAAGCCAACATAGTCATCTATTTTTCCTTCAAATATCTCTATATTTGGATTGCTAAAAATTTCTTCGTCTTCAGGTGATTTTCCTTTTTCTATTTCAGAGACTTTTGTCTTTAAGGAGGAGATCTCCTTCTTGAGATTATGAATCTCCTGGATGATTTCTCCTAATGTTAAGGATCTAGCTTTGGATTGTTGTTGGATTCTTTGAAAGGCTCTTGTATTTCTTTCAAATGAGGCATCAACAAATAACGCCTTAGATTCTATTTTTGAAGTAGTCCCGCTACTTCTTTCTTGATTTTTATGCATAGTATTTAGAAAAGTTTCAAGTAACTTTTCTTTCATTTCCCCTTTTGATAGCGCTCTGATATTGGCAAGTAATTTTGCTTCTTCATCATTTATAGTTTGTGCTATGAGAACTTTTTCTTTTTGTTTCATTTCAGAAACAAAGTCTTCTCCATCAGAGGATATTTCTGATTCAGTATCTGAATCACAGTGGAAATCATCTGAATCAATACAATTGCATTCATTCATATGCATATTTAATTCTTCTTCAGAATATTCTGAGGAATAAATTTCTGAGGATTTTGAGGTAAAGCAGAGTTGTTGTTGTTGTATTTTTTCTCTGTGTGGGAAGCTTGGGAAATTTTCCAACTTATGGTTCTTGGAACCACATTTGAAACATGTGATTGACACCATGCTTTTGGTTTTTACTGCTCTTTTCTTGTTTGCTGCTTCAAAATACTTTTTCCCCCTGTTCCTTTTAGATTCTTCTACTTGAGGGCAACAATTTGAAGTATGTCCCCTTTGGCCACATAGCCAACAAGTCAGTTTATTCCACTGATCTCTTTTTTGTGTTTCTAGATGAATATCCTTAGGGTGATAATAATGTGTCTTTGGAACATACTTGTAGTGTCATTTTCTAGGCCCTTTCTTTTTCCTTTGTGGATATTCTCTGTATCCTTGTCTTTTTTCTTTCTTGGCCTTCCTTTTAGCTTTTCTTCTTTTCACTATGGGGTCATCTATGGATAGGCCATATTTTCTATAGATAGATTTTCTATCTGGCAGTATGGATAATTTTTGTAGTGATTTTTTTACTTTCATGCTTGTACATAGTCCTACAAGGACTCTAGTTATAATGCTATAAATTTCTCCCTAATTACAAGATTCAAAAGGCATTTGGAAAGCATCTTGTTGTCTGAGGTAATCAACAAATTTTGAAGGCAAGGCTACCAAATAGACCTGTTTCCATAAGATGTTTTTGCTATCTTTGACTTCATATATTCTTTGGATCCAATCCCTATGAAAGTCTTCATACTGGGACATTTTATAGCATTTAAGGTTCATGAGAATCATCTCATGCTTATTTTCAAGTTCAACTTCTCTTCCACACCAATGTTACTAAAATAAATGAAGTCAATGCTCCAATCATATTACTTTGTGGGCTTCCATCTGAATTATGAATAATATCTCCCCCTTCATCCTTCAAAATTTCATTTTCCATTTTTGTCACTAACGCTGGTGATGTCTCTGTTTCCCACCATCTTAATAATGTTCCAGTAAAACACTGAATGGAAGATTTATAGGCTTCAACTTTATTTTTCCCTCCGAGGCACATAATTTTATATCCTGTGAACAATAAATCTATCATTTGCCTTACTTGGCCAACACTCAAGTTGTCAATATTCCATTCTCTGTGAGATTCAAGATGGAAGTTATGTGTTTCAGGGAGTTTACCTTTCCCACTAAGATTAGGTGCATGATACCTGGTATATTGGCTTTGAAGAGGCTCATAGATGGGGAACATATGTGGTTCTGAGCTTTCTGGTATTTCTGGTTCTTTAAATAGAGAAGAAAGGGTTATGGGCTTAGATTTTTCTTCTGTTGTTTCTTTTGGAAAAAGGAAGGGAAATTTATCAACAGGCTTGAAAGGATGTTGGATATTTAGAGATATTTTGAATAGATAAGAAACATGAGGCTGAAAAAGGCCAAATCAGGGTAACAACTAAACCACGCTCAACCTTGTAGCTAGCCCTACAAGGACAGGAGAGGGCTCTCTCCGTAGAATAGATATTCAATAAAATGGTAATGAACTGATTTTAGGCTAGGTATATAAATGGGAAAAAGAGTTTTGATGAATTATAGAAATTTCAGGGATGTATGGGACAAGAAGACAGTATGAACTGAGGAATTAAATCGGGATACATAATATTTCATAGGGCAAGATAGGCAGGAGGTTTAGCAATCAAGTCTAAATAAGATGAAATGGAAAGACTGTTGAGAAGTTGAAAAGGGCATAATAAATGAATCCTTTTCAAACAGAAGAAAATACACAGAGTATGAATGATTCCCCAAGGCAGAGCATATAAAATGGATTCTACCTTTCTAACTTGAAAACATTCAAACTGGAGATGTTAATGAATGAATGGTGTAACATAACAATGTACATATGAAACATAAAGGAGAAACATATGCTAAAACTCATACCACATGAATCCCATAAATCAGAGCTGCATCACTTTATTTAATTCCCTGCCAAACTGTACAACGGAGCCCAGAGCTCACTGCCACACTATTCCCCTACTTTTGAGTTTTTAGACCTCAGACTTTCCACCCTTGAAAATAATTAGAATTTACAATAAATAGACGAATTTTTCCGGAATACAAATCGATGGAAGGGCAGAAATCACAACTGAAGATAGAAGGCCAAAAACCAACAGTCTCTTCGTAAAGGAAGAGCTGCATTACATCTGGCCAGTGAGAAGGCAAAAAATTGTAACGTAGATTTCTCTACAACGTAACTGAAGATGTGACTGTTACAATTTGGGTCTCGGCCTCTAGATTTCGCTTTGCTTTCCATTATTCCTTTTGAATAATTGGCTTTTAATAAGATTCCGTTGTAGTAAACTAGAATAAACTGAAATAATGCCTTACGTGAAGGGAAATAGTGAATAAGAAGGAAGGGAGAGGAGGCGGGACCAGCATCTTAATCGCAATCGGGATCGGGGAGTGGGAAAATATATACAAAATAAAACTTTCGATGCGGTTGGATTAAACCATGGGAAGTCCTTTAATAAATGTAATAAAATGTGATTTTGGGACTTACAAAGGGGAAAGGGCCTTTATATTATAATGGGGAGTAAGTGTTGTATGGTGGGCCAGGGGATAAAATCGCAATCGAAATATTGGAATTTGCGATGGGAATTTTGCGATGGGAATTTGCGACGGGGATTTTGCGACGGGAATTTTGTGATGGGAATTTTGCGATGGGAATTTGCGATGGGAATTTTGCGATGGGAATTTGCGATGGGAATTTGCGATGGGATTTTTGCGATGGGAATTTGCGATGGGAATTTGCGATGGGAATTTTGCGATGGGGATTTTGCGACGGGAATTTTGCGATGGGAATTTGCGACGATCAGACATCGCACATCGCAAATTCCACATCAACAAGACACTTGAATCTCTAAACTTGCGATCTTGTGATTTTGCGCTAAAGTGGTGGGGTTTATATATATGATATAACTTTGTTATAAAGTTTGTGGGGTATTGGTCAGAGAAGTGTTTAAGGGGAGGGACTTTGTAATATGAAGTTTTTTATTATAAAGTCCAAAGGCATGGAGGGGAAGTGGTTGGGTAATAAAATCACATATTTTATTAAATGATTTACAATGCGATATTATAATCGGAAGGGGGAAGGAAGGGGTTTTTAAAGGTATTTGAACATAAAGTTAAAGGGGAAACATGGGAAATAGGTGGGGCTTAGGGAATAGAGGGCTTTTACTTCACTTAAGCACAAAATTCAATCCAGAAGCCAGTTTTGAGAGTGTAGTATACCGTTGGAAAGCTCTTTCCGGGCTCTTTCTGATGGATCTGCTTTGAAGATGATTTGGCACTGAACATACTGCGGAAAACTTCTCTGAAGGCAGAGACATCACTTTGTGGAGATAACAACTTCTGAATTGTGGCTGAAAGGCAAAGTATCATGTCTTCACCTCAAAACATGGTTTTGAGGTGAAGCTTGCATCAAACCAAACAAATGATATCTTTGATCTTCCTGGTGTTATGACTTTGTATTTGTTGACTTCCTCATGACTTCGTTGATCTTTATTTGACACTTGACTCATTAATTTGACCATGGCGAGACCTTAGAGACTAATGAGACCCATCCTATGACCTACTAATATGATTTTGAGAATGAAAGTGACAAATGACTGAAGATCATAGGAAGGAAAATCAGGAAGTACCTCATGAGGGAAAACTGATAACAAATTACTACCATCAATGAATCCATGACCTAAAGGAATGGCGAAATTGATTATTATGGGACTCCTAATATGCAAATGCAAAAGAGCAATTTTGATCACTGATGGCAGTATGACTAGAGTGACACTAACATTGGCTCCAATGGGGATGGTAGCTCCTTGGAGGTGCCAAGAACACCGTAGACCAAGTAGCCTTATCCATTGGGCATGGAGTCAAAAATACTGAAAAAACTGACACAATGCATACTGACACTGACTCAAGACTAAGACTAAAAAACTGAAATAAACCAAACCATACACATATCATTCAAGTTTTATAGCCTTCACTTCGGGCCCCAAACTTCAATGACTGTGTACTCTAAACTCTGATAAACATAACATGGTATATACAATGATGATGACATATATCCTGATCCTTTGTTTTCAACAATGGTAGTGCTTCAAAAGCCTACCATTTACTGCTCCTCTAGGACAATTTTGGCCATCCATTTCTGAAAGCAAGAAGGTGTTCTGTCCTCTGTAAGCTGAGATCCTGTATGGTCCTTTCCACCGATTTTCGAACTTACCATGCTTCCCTTTGTCTTCATTTCTGGCATCCCATTTCAACACTATATCATCCAGCTAAAAATTTTCTGCCTTTGTCTTCCTGTCATAGATCTTTTTAATTTTCTCCTGCAACTGAATAACGTTCTGTAACACTTCCTCTCTTGTTTGCTGAAGGTGGATCATTTGATTGATTCTTCGCTGATTGTCATTGTCCTCGCTGCCAACTTCTTGCAATAATTTCATAACTGGGACTGTAAGAGATGTAGGAAAGACAACGTCAGTACCATAAACCAGCTCAAATGGTGACATACCTATTGATCTTTTACTGCTAACTCTGTCTGCCCACAGCGCGTTGATGAGCTTTCAGTGCCAATTTCTTTTGTTTGCCTCCATCATTTTTTTAATTATATTCACCAATTATTTGTTAGATGAATCAGCCAGGCCATTTCCTTGTGGATAATAACCTGTAGAATGGCCCAGCGCGATGTTGTATTTGTCACAAAAGTCGATCATTTTCTTGGATCTGAACGCTGCTGCATTGTCTGTTACGATTTTACAGGGGCAGCCAAAATGAGATAGAATATTCGATTCCAAGAATTGAATGATTACTGCGTTTGTTGCTTGCCTGGCTGGGACGGCCTCGATCCATTTAGTAAAGTAATCTGTCCCTGTCAAGATCCATCGGTGCTGTGCTGAGGACGCGGGATGAATCTCCCCTATAAAATCGAGCCCCCACTGCTGAAAGGGTGCGTTCACTGAAACTGGTTTCAAAGGAAGTGGAAGCAATTTCTTCTTCCCTTGGAAGATTTGGCATTCGTGAAATTTCATCACTGTCTTATATAAATCAGAAAATAATGTGGGCCAATAATATCCTGCTCTCAATATCTTGTTAGCTGTAGTCTTCCAAAACAAGTGACCGCCGCAGTCGCCTTTATGAAACTCGTGCATTACCTTCTGCGCTTCTTCTTCAACCAAACAATTGAGCAGAACGCCTCCTGGATCTTTCCAATACAGAGTGCTGTCTAAAATGCAGTATTTTGCAGATTTTAGCTTCAGAGATCTACCTTTTCTCTTGGACATGCCTGTTGGAGGAGACAAATGCTGAAGGATATAGACAATATCTGAATACCACGGGGACTGTAGAAAAATGTCTGCAATTGGAACCAGCAAACCTTCATCTTCCTCTTCTGCCACTGCTGTTATAAGGTTTATATCTAAGGCGTGCAGATTTGATTGGGCCATCAATTTCGCCAAGCCTTGGCCTTTGATCAATTTCATGGGCTTGATCTCCAGATCATACTCCAACATGGCTGCTATCCACTTACCTCTTCGACCTTCTGGATCAGTTTGCATCAACACCTCCTTCACTGCTGCGTTTGGGACATATGCTATAGTATGTGAATGCAGAATATAGACCCTAAAATCCTTCAATGCTTTGATAAGGGCCAATGCCTGTTTTTCAATGATATTATACCTCAAAGCAGCGTCTCTAATAGTTCTACTGAAAAAGGCAATTGGCTTTTCGATCTCGTCTCTCTTTTGCATTAAAACAGCCGCTAAAGTATGCTCAGATGCAAACGAAAATATGATAAAGTCTTGAGTGTAGTCAGGACTGATCAAAACTGGGGCATTGGACAAAGCAAACTTTACCAGATTGAATGATTTGATAGCCTCCTCACTCCATTTAACAGTGTTGTCTTTCTTTAACATATTAGTCATTTCCCTCAAATGCTCAGCTAGATTGGGTATAAATCGACGTAAGAAGTTCATCTTACCATTGAATGCTTGGATCTCCTTCTTGTTTCGTGGCAGGTCTATGAGCTGGATTGCCTCCACTCTAGCTGGATCGATGCGAATACCATCTTTGGAGATGATATGTCCCAGCAACTTGCCTTCATCCATGGCGAAGAGGCACTTCTTGGGATTGAGAGAAATTCCGAACTTTCTGCATCGCTGAAAAACAACTCTCAAATGGTACAAATGCTCATCATCTGATCCTGAAAACACTATCAAATCATCCAAATAGACAACCAGAAAAACATCTTTTTCATTTGCAAAGGCGATGTCCATTGCACGTTGGAAAGTAGCTCCTGCATTCTTCAGTCCGAAAGGCATTTTGGCATACTGGAAGGTTCCCCAGGGTGTTGTGAAGGCATTTTTATCTTGTTCCTTCTCATGCACCAAGATTTGGTTGTAGCCTGAGTAGCCGTCAAGTAATGACATCCTAGATGCTCCAACTACTCTCTACAAAATATGGTCCATTTTCGGAAGTGGATAATTATCCTTTAAGGAAGCCTTATTCAAGTTCCGAAAATCTATGCACAACCTTATTTCTCCAGTATTCTTACGTACCGGGACCAAATTTGAAATCTAGTCAGAAAATCTAATGAGGACTATGATACCAACTTTGTATAATCTGTTTACCTCTTTTTCAATGGATGGCAGCAGCTTCGGATTGATTCTTCTCAGCTTCTGTCTGAATGGCTTTTGATCTGGATTGATAGGAATAGTATGCTGGATTATGTTCCTATCATACACTTTCAAATCTGAATAATCCCATGCAAATACATCAGAAAATTTGGAAAGCAACTTCACATACTTATCCTTCGCTTCAGGGGACAATGTCTTTGACAATTTCACGAACTTGGGCTGATCAGGTGTTCCAAGATTCACATCTTCAACTCCTTTCTCTGTGGGCACCAAGCTTGGCTTCTTTGCAACATCGTCCTGATCAAACAGCTCCTCTAGAGGTATGATACCTCTAGGAATTACGTTATCTTTCAGCTGCAATATGTCCATCTGGTTTGTTTCCAATTCTTGATCATCCACCACATACTCACCTTCTATGAGAGTGTCCTTGAATTTTCCATCACCCTGTAAAAATGCATTTATCTCATTATCATCCCAAAATACTTGCCAATACCTCAAATTATCCGGAACAACAGGCCTATGTTTGACATGGATTTCGAATTTGTTGCTGGAGTTCATCGGAATTTTCAGGTTACTTGCAGTAGTTGCAAGAGAATCAGCAATAAGATTCTGCATCCTGGGCACTGTTGTCAAAGTGTACTCCAGGAATGTCTTCAAAATGTCCAGAACTGCATTTCTGTATGCCCTCAGTCTTGGATGTTTAGCTTGGTACTCTCCTTTCACCTGCTTGATTATTAACTCAAAGTCACCATACACAGAAATCCTTTTTGCCTTCAACTTCTTCAAGATTTTGAGGCCTGCAATCAGAGCTTCATACTCTGCTTCATTGTTAGAGAATTCAAAATCCAACTTGTAAGCACATACTCTAACATTACTAGGGACCTTCTCAGGTTGAAAAATAGGACTCCTAATCCATATTCCAATGCCAGCTCCATCCTTACCAACAACTCCATCAAAATCCATACTCCACGGACCTTCTTCTTCTTCTTGTAGATGCTGAAAATTTGTTTCTTTCTCTTCTTTGCCTTGGCTGATTTCTGGCTGTTCATTATCCATTTGCTGCTGGCAGGCAGAAGGCTTAGAAGTACTTGCTACTTTGTCTTTTTCCTGTTTGAGGATTTCTCTGAAATCTCAGGTATCTCCTCCACTTGTACCAACTGAACATCCTCATCATTTAAACCACCATCTGAATATAAGACAAAAGACTCTAAATCTGTGTGTACTGCATTGATGGGATGATTTACTGGCTTGTCTTTGCTAGTGATCATGTATTTCATTTTCTTTTCCCTATATAACTTTCTCAACTGGCCAAACACAGGGATTGTGGCATAGGAGAAATCAAGTTGTATGGTCCCCTTAAGTTTGGCACCCCAAGACCTAGATAGGAGCATTCCAAACCTTGGTGGGACATCGGCAACAACTACATCCATCAAGACATTTTTGGCTGGGATTTGATCTAAAGACACTACTAAATCTTTGATGAGACCAATACAGTGGACCCTACTTGAATCAAAAGAGTACAAATCATGGTATTTTCTAGTAACATCAAGGCCTAACTTCTCCATGACAGCTTTGGGCATTAAATTATGGGAGGCCCCGGAGTCTAACATGGAATTATGCAAGATAAACTCATGTAACCTAAGACTGAGGTAAAAGGGGGGAACTTCATTTTCTTCAGACTCTTGTGTGGCTGGACCAAAAATAAGTTCGGGGTAGTCATCCTCCACATTAACCATATCAGAAAGAGGGTCAATTTGCAAGACTTTAGACACCTGATTTTTATATACACTATTCTTTACCAACTCGGTCAAGGGCACGGACACTTTCAACTTGGAAATTTCATTTTCTAAATTAAAGGAGGGAGCTTTTTCTACCTCTTTAATAGGAGGGTCTTTCTTCTCCATTTTTTCTCTCGCTATGTTCTGCTGGCCTTTTTCTTTTGCGGCATTCTCAGCTGTGGGTGCTTTGCTGGATGAAGGATTGGCCGGCTCTTTTCCTTTCTTCTGTGCCTCGTCCTTCATTTGTAGTTCTTTTCTCCTTTGAATGGGGCTGATGGTGACGTTTCTGTTCCTTAGAGAATACTGCCCTTGCTGGGCTGACAGCGCGTTCATATAACTTCTCTGGTAGTCATCAGATTCCTTTTCTAACACCACGTCATTGGCCAAAATGAAATTTTCATCCCCTTGAATGTCTGGAGTCGCCACTATGTATTCTTCGTCTTCTGTGAGGAAAATGGGTGCACCATCAGCTGTGAAAAAATGATTGGTTTCAAACAAAGGACCATCGTCGTCTGAGTCAGTCCCTTGCACGTAGTTCTGCTGTAACGGTGTTTTAATTGGTTGTTGTGGTGCCGCTTGGTCCTGCGCCCTTTGTTCTCTATGTCTAATTCTGAATTGTGTTTGCTGCTGTCCTCTAAAATTTGGATTTCTTATTTGAGTTTCGGGTCTGTCGGAAATCGTCAAACGCTCAACCATCTTTTCCATTGTACGAATTAGAGTGTCCATTCTGCTGTCCGAAGTGGAGGCTTCCTCTTTCACCATGACTTTCTTTTCGGTTCTAGCTCGAGCTCTTCTGGTCAGCAGATTAGCTTCAACGCTTACTTCTATTTTTTGCATTTCTTCAAGAGACGGTGGATCTCTTTCACGTAGCTGATATGCCATATCAGCATCAAAACCGTCCGGAAACTTTAGCATAGCTGAATCCACGGGTGGTTTGAGGTTGGCCGGAATAGCATTGTATGCAGCATTGAATCTTAAACAATAGTCTTGCACAGTTTCACCCACATTTCTTTTCATATTCTCATATTCAGACAGAATTTGGTGTGGGTTCCTTTTCACCTCCCATCGGTCTAGGAACTGTGTGTGTAACTCTTGCAAAGTGTGAATAGAGCCTGCTGGTAAAGCTCTGAACCACTTTCTCACTTCACCTCCGAAGCTTTGAACAAACAACCTGGTTGCTACATTCTCTTCTTCCACTTCATGCAAGTCAAAAAAGTCATTCATCTTGTCAACATACTGCTGGGCTGTAATGCCCTGAGTGGCATCAAAGATAGCAATTTTACTCTGATAATCAGCAGGCATATCATTGAGAACCTGAGGTAAAACCAAGGGTGCATACCGGGCAGCCATATTTCTGGGAGGATTTACCACAGTGTTTGTAATGCTGGAATTTGAGGTCGGTGTTGATGGAGGAGATGAAAACTGGGAATTGATTGATGGGAATGCTGATGAATCAGGAGGATGGAATGCTGCGCCTGATGATTCTGAAGGCTCAGGAATATAAGTTGCAGTGATGGACTGAGGCGAATTCAAAATGTAGTCATCAATGGAAGAATTTTCTCTTTGAACTTCAATATCTACAAGAAACTCCGGATCTAAAACCGTGTCTTCAAGTGCAGTTTTAGACTTACTTCTAAACAAAGAAAGCTCAAAATTCTCATCAAAAGAAATCTCCTCTACAAAAAAACATTCACTGGGCCAAGTATGGGACCTGAAAATAGGTGTAGGACTTGGCGATCCCTCTTGTCTTCTGACTATTCTTGGGATAAGATTTGGATTTTCGAACACAGGGGGAGGATTTGGATCAGGATTAGCCCTTGTATATCTTCTTGAAGCCAGTGTGGTCAACTTACTAATATACAATATTTATATCAGCCTAGAAAATTCTGAAATATCATCATCGAGACTTTGCAAGAAAAATATTACTGGGGTGATAAATCTTCTACGCAAAAGTTTGTAATTGCTTCCCCAGTATGGTCGCCAGAGATGTTAGCACCCAATCTGAACCTCAGGCTGAAAAAGGCCAAATCAGGGTAACAACTAAACCACGCTCAACCTTGTAGCTAGCCCTACAAGGACAGGAGAGGGCTCTCTCCGTAGAATAGATATTCAATAAAATGGTAATGAACTGATTTTAGGCTAGGTATATAAATGGGAAAAAGAGTTTTGATGAATTACTGAAATTTTAGGGATGTATGGGACAAGAGGACAATATGAACTGAGGAATTAAATCAGGATAGAGAATATTTCATAGGGCAAGATAGGCAGGAGGTTTAGCAATCAAGTCTAAATAAGATGAAATGGAAAGACTGTTGAGAAGCTGAAAAGGGCATAATAAATGAATCCTTTTCAAACAGAAGAAAATACACAGAGTATGAATGATTCCCCAAGGCAGAGCATATAAAATGGATTCTACCTTTCTAACTTGAAAACATTTAACTGGAGATGTTAATGAATGAATGGTGTAACATAACAATGTACATATGAAACATAAAGGAGAAACATGTGCTAAAACTCATACCACATGAATCCCATAAATCAGAGCTGCATCACTTTATTTAATTCCCTGCCAAACTGTACAATGGAGTGCAGAGCTCACTGCCACACTATTCCCCTACTTCTGAGTTTTTAGACCTCATACTTTCCGGCCTTGCAAATAATTAGAATTTACAATAAATAGACGAATTTTTCCGGAATACAAATTGATGGAAGGGGAGAAATCAAAACTGAAGATAGAAGGCCAAAAGCCAACAGTCTCTTCGTAAAGGAAGAGTTGCATTACATCTGGCCAGTGAGAAGGAAAAAAATTGTAACATATATTTCTCTACAACGTAACTGAAGATGTGACTGTTACAATTTGGGTCTCGGCCTCTGGCTGTTGCTTTTCTTTCCATTATTCCTTTTGAATAACTGGATTTTAATAAGATGTCGTTGCAGTAAACTGGAATAAACTGAAATAATTCCTTACGTGAAGGGAAATAGTGAATAAGAAGGAAGGGAGAGGAGGTGGGACCAGCATCTTAATCGTAATCGGGATCGGGGAGCGGGAAAATATATACAAAATAATACTTTCGATGCGGTTGGATTAAACCATGGGAAGTCCTTTAATAAATGTAATAAAATGCGATTTTGGGACTTACAAAGGAGAAAGGGCCTTTATATTATAATGGGGAGTAGGTGCTGTATGGTGGGTCTGGGGATAAAATCGCAATCGCAATATTGGAATTTGCGATGGGAATTTGCGACGGGGATTTTGCGATGGGAATTTTGCGATGGGAATTTTGCGATGGGAATTTGCGATGGGAATTTTGCGATGGGAATTTGGGATGGGAATTTTGCGACGGGAATTTGCGATGGGAATTTTGCGACAGGGATTTTGCGATGGGAATTTTGCGATGGGAATTTGCTATGGGAATTTTTCCACGGGAATTTTGCGATGATCGCACATCGCACATCGCAAATTCCACATCAACAAGACACTTGAATCTCTAAACTTGCGATCTTGCGATTTTGCGCTAAAGTGGTGGGGTTTATATATATGATATAACTTTGTTATAAAGTTTGTGGGGTATTGGTCGGAGAAGTGTTTAAGGGGAGGGACTTTGTAATATGAAGTTTTTTATTATAAAGTCCAAAGGCATGGAGGGGAAGTGGTTGGGTAATAAAATCGCATATTTTATTAAATGATTTACAATGTGATATTATAATCGGAAGGGGGAAGGAAGGGGTTTT
This sequence comes from Pinus albicaulis, assembly GCA_034641835.2. Classification (NCBI taxonomy): domain Eukaryota; kingdom Viridiplantae; phylum Streptophyta; class Pinopsida; order Pinales; family Pinaceae; genus Pinus; species Pinus albicaulis. The sequence goes on along the minus strand of JAXQQM020071839.1, from coordinate 619 downwards.
TAAAGGGATTTGAACATAAAGTTAAAGGGGAAACATGGGAAATAGGTGGGGCTTAGGGAATAGAGGGCTTTTACTTCACTTAAGCACAAAATTCAATCCAGAAGCCAGTTTTGAGAGTGTAGTATACCGTTGGAAAGCTATTTTCGGGCTCTTTCTGATGGATCTACTTTGAAGATGATTTGGTGCTGAAAATACTGCAGAAAACTTCTCTGAAGGCAGAGACATCACTTTGTGGAGATAACAACTTCTGAATTGTGGCTGAAAGGCAAAGTATCATGTCTTCACCTCAAAACATGGTTTTGAGGTGAAGCTTGCATCAAACCAAACAAATGATATCTTTGATCTTCCTAGTGCTATGACTTTGTATTTATTGACTTCCTCATGACTTCGCTGATCTTTATTTGACACTTGACTCATTAATTTGACCATGGCGAGACCTTAGAGACTACTGAGACCCATCCTATGACCTACTAATATGATTTTGAGAATGAAAGTGACAAATGACTGAAGATCATAGGAAGGAAAATCAGCAAGTACCTCATGAGGGAAAAATGGTAACAAATTACTACCATCAATGAATCCATGACCTAACGGAATGGCGAAATTGATTATTATGGGA